>JAJLXP010000033.1:0-122242 GCA_030674255.1 Hansenula queroliae
GCACACTCAGCGCTTTACCTCAATGCTAACTACATACCAAAATCTTCAATAGTCTGTTTTTTCACTAACAACATCAAAAATCTTAACCATTTTTTTTTGAAAAGTTCCGCGAATGCGTTCTGGATTTGGGATTTTTTCAAACTTTTGTTAGCGTTTTTGTTTTTCCCATACTAAAAATCGCGCTAATGACGGACCAGTGAGTGATCTAGAATTTCATGGGTAATCAGTCTCGGTGATTGAAAATTAAATTGCCTACGGATCGTGGGCTCAAGAGTCAAAACTAAAAGAAACAATAGAAGTCTTGACAATTACAATTACTATTATTATGTCTACAAGGATCCATATGTTCGTAATGTAGACCGCACAGCAAGGAATGTATTAATCAAAGTTCAGGAATAACCGTATCCACCCCCTCTGTTAAGGATCAGTATGATATAGAGAAAATCTTTCCATGTTAAGTTCCATAGATCATGCGCCTTATATGACCCACAAAGTTAAAGTTTTGTGTCTTCAAACTGCTTCTCCAGGAAATTCGTACTCAAGTGTCAAAGCGCAATTTTGCAAAGTGGTGATCATTATTCTCCATAATTAAGTTAATCATAAGTTTGTTTCAACCGAGGAGCAAATCACACTACTCTAAACTCTTAAAGATATTGTCAACAGACCCACCAAGATACAGTCTCAGTTGATTCTTCGTAGCAGGAAGAATCTTACACTTAACCTTCGCATCTGGACCCATCCTCTCATACGCTTGGAATCTATGACACCCGCCAAATGCAAAATAAAAAATTTGACCTTGCTCCCTGATGGCCATCACATCGATTGGTGGTAATTCACCTTGGAGCTCAGTGGCTTCTTCCAAAGTACATGTCTTTGAGGCCCTGGGGATACCTCTTAATTGTGATTCCATGGCATCAATTTTGTCATAGTCCAACACGGGAGGAATTGGTCTTTTGATATCACTTAGTGGCAAGTATGAGATTTTGCCTATGCTTCCTGAATGAATTGACATGTTCTGTATTATATGATATCTGGTACTTGTATGATTGATAATTCTGATAGCCCCGACTTAACAATAACATAAAAGGTCCAAGGTGACACCTTTTATACTCCATCAACTCTTGGGTCTTGGTGTTCTAGATGAAGCAGCGATTAGTTATGGAGGGGCTGACTAATAACAAGATTATGTAAGCACATAGCGCTTATTAAAGACCAGAGTACTAGCCTTCTCTATTGATTACAAAGATCTTCAATTGTTTCATTATTGTTCTTGTATTAGTGTCATTATATATATCATTATCAATTCTGTCTCTCATCATGTGTTTGTCCGTCAGTATACCGCCCACCGCTTGCATCCATGCTTTTCATATATCCTGAACACCCATAACAACTCTTCCAAACTCAGCCTGTTCCACAATCTTCCCGAAAAGGTTCTCATTAAAGATCCCATTATCAAACAAAGTTTGTCCTTGTAATGGTGTATGCGTCTTATATGAATCGTCAACTTTACCGCCAACATCATGATGGTGGAAAGTTGTGTATGATTCTGAAACAATCTTGTCCAGACCATTGATATTGGCTATCGAACCAACCCTTGTCGGGCTATCAATATTGAATTTATCAGCTTCCTCCATTGCTTCCTGTTTTATTTCATGATTGTGTAATTCTGGTAATGTTTCCTCAATGGTTAAGGGCGTATTTACCCCAGTGGTGAAAAAACAGTTGTGAATGTTTAAAACCTTATGCTGCACAATAGGTTTAGGTATGAGTTCCATAGGTATCAATGTACCATATCCAAATATTCTAATACCTCTTAACGTCTCCATGTTGATCTGTGTTCTGTAACTGTTGGTAGTAGTTGGTGATTTCGTTGAGCGTTCTGTTGGTTAAGGCCGAAGGAGATTTGTTTTGCCCTATGACGGAATTTACGATGACGGTAGATCAACAAGAAAACGGTCAAATGTGCTATTGTCACTTGTGCTACCCGTAGGATAATGTGGAGTAGGGTATAAAAGGTCCTTTGCCAGGGTTTAAGTAATTCTGTCAAAGATCAAACTTCTTCCGAAACTCTCCTATATCTCAACACACTTATGATTTAAAAATTTGAACCGTTTGACCTTTCCAGCGATTTTTTCCCCTGATGGAAAACGTTTTGACTCTGGAGTCATTTTCCTACATTTTGCCCACAGTCCGCTCAACCGTTTGGCGTAAAAACAACCGGCACTTCGGCAAACGTTCCATTTTAGGAAAGCGCGGAGTGCAAAGGGAGGCCTGTGCCGGGGATACACGTGACTATGCACGTGAATTTCGGAACTAATAGGCTATAGCTTATAGCTAACTATAACTTATAACACTTGTAAGCGACTACCATATCACATACTAATTAACATACTATCACATATTATAGAAACTCCCCACAGACTAGATAAGCCCACTATTCTTCAAGTTACTTTGCACAATCATATCAGTCACAGCTGTCAACACAAACTTCATGCTCTGACTATCCGTGGCACAAGTTCTATGAACATAGATCGGCTTATTAGTTCTGTTCAATCGCAAAAAGATATCTTCAAAATATTTCACACCAGCATTGGCATCACCCAATCTTCCTTGGTAGTCTGGGAAATACTTCTTGATTGGTGATCTTTGAATCTTCTCCTCGAAAAGATCAATCTTGTTTAAAAACAAAATAAAGGGCGTATTGATGAACCATCTGCTATTACACAAGGAATCGAAAAGCATAATGGCCTCGTGCATACGATTCACACGCTCATCTTCGAAAAGCATTTGATCATACTCAGAAACTGCAAGGACAAACAACACAGCGGTGATGTCTTGGAAACAATGTATCCATTTTCTTCTTTCTGATCTTTGCCCACCAGCATCCAACACTTTGAATTTACTATTACCAATATTGAAATTTGTCTCGGTGATACCTGTGGTTTTAATTCTACCTTTCAAGATATCCTCATTGGTACAGTTATATGACTGGTTTGCAAACTTGTGAATGTTGTCAAAGTAATAAGATGCACTACCTTCAAGTTGAAACTCATTGGATCTGTTGAAACATTGCTTGATACCTTGGTCGTTTTGCCATAGCTGGGAAATAGACTCAGCAATAAACTCTCTAGTCACCTCTGTTTGATTATCCAGAGCAACTACGGAAACCCCAGGCCGTATAGTCTTATCGTTCAAGCCTTGGTTAATCTCTTGTAACTGGTTTAGCTTCTCTGCACTTGGATCATCAGGATCTTCCAATCCTCCACCTTGTTTCCCATCTTGTGAATCCCACACGGAACCGGTACGCCCTGTGCTTTGTATTCTTCTCTTGGCTTCACTTCTCTCACTATACTTCAAGACATAATCATTCAAAAAATTACTCCCACCTGCGAGCCCCGTGTCTATATGATCCAACACTTTGGCCCTCAAGATTGCTTGCTTATACGGAGACAAACTCGAGCCCATCTGATCACAATCTAGTTGGATCCCCATCTTTCTAGCTTGCATGATCAAAATCCTCATACTCTGTATAGCATCTGCCCAAATGACTTGTGAGTATTGTTGACGTTCTTGATGACTGAACCCATTCTGGTGCAAAACTTTCATTTGCTTCAAGACTGTTGATTTACCAGATTCACCGGCACCTAATAACAACAGCTTGACTTCATTTCTTTCCCTCTGTCTTTCCAATTGCAGGCGCTTCTCTATTGCGGCATTCGCCTTCTTGCTTTCTAAAAGTGGATCATCCTCTTCTATCGGAGTGCTTGCCGTACAACCCATATTTTACTTGATGCGTTGATGAATTGAAATGTAAGATCTGCCTTAACAGTAACTATCTCGAGTAAACAATAGTATAGTGTAATTGCTTTGCAAAGTAAGTCTTGGAAATCTTTACAAGTTATTTGAGGAGAAGCGAGTTTCAGGTACTGTCAAAGATATCAAAAAAAGCCTGCTATGCTTGAAATGTTTCAAAAGGATAAAAAGAATAGACCACTGTCCGCCTTTGCTTCAAGAGTTCAAATTGTCGATTGTATCAAATTGTTAATAAAGTGGCCCCAAAAAGTTAACTGCCATTTACGTACGTGTCAGAAAGACAAAGCTACATACTACACGACTTCAGAGTGCAGAACAAATATTTACCACTTCATTCAAATCAATAACGTATTAAATTAGTCTGTGACAAACTCTCAAAATAGTTGGTTCACATGAGGTTTGTGCTTTAAAACAAGAGGAGTTGTCTCTTCAGCAAAGTTTTGATGTTCCACGTCCGAGCCTAGGAGGTCGTTAAATTTCGTCCTACTGTTGCTCGTAAAGTTCTTCCCGTCACTTTCATCAGAGTAATTATAATCCATGAAAACACCACCATATGCCGCTGACGACTCTGCACCATTGTATTCAGTCTTCTCAAGTGGATCTGATAGTATTGAAGTCTTTGACTTTTGGGTATGAGGTCTACTCACTTGAGCGTTGGTGTTTGTATTTCTGCTCACCACCACATTCTTATCCTGTTGTGCTTCGGTTCTTGATAATTCAAAAGGTTCCAGGTTTTCATCGTTATTGACAGGGAAATTTTCAAATTGATTTTCCATTGCATAGTTTGGAACCGTTCTGAGAGATATCAATTCAGAGTGTGTTGAGTTATGTGAAACTGATCTATAAGCCTCGTGTTTTATATTGGTGAAATCTGCCGCTATATTCACAGATGACTTTGAAAACTTTGGATTAGACCCTGTCGATAGAAGAGCAGCATGTAATGAGATGTCATTCATTATCACTTTCCAAGGCTCAAGCTGTCTATTCTTTCTCTGCTCAGGTGAGGATACACCATCGCTCTTGTCAGAAGCAAGCTGACTAGTTGGTCTTGAAAAATTCTGGAAAATAGATTTACCATGTCTTTTAAACGAAGTTGAGTTGTTACCTGTTTGTGTTCCACCCAAGTGTAATGATTCCATGGTTTGATTATCGATTTTCTCCACATCTGCTGTTGACTGTGCTATTATTTCAATTCTATCCAGTGCAGAATTTATGGATATTGTCCCGCTATCCTCAAGGTTGTTGTTGTTGTTTTCCTCTTGATCCTGTATCAAAATAGGCTCCTTTGCAGTTACCACCACAGGCTGATGTCTCTTTTTGAAGAACCAAAACCAAGAGCGGCTTTGTTTTGGAAGTGGCTCAACATAGTTAATGGTACAGAAATTGTCAGGGAATGGCACCGTATCATTGACCATTACTTCACAAGTGCTCAAACATCTATCATTATGGAACACTGGTGACCTCGCATTATCAACTCCAGTTGAATGACATGTACATTCACAAGGGTGATTCTGAGCTATATCATCTGTAGATCTTTGCGTTTCCAGCTTTTTGCGACCGGCAAGATAACTTTTAATGGTTGACTCTAACACGGATTGGCGTCTCTCATCATTGTTCATAGATCCCTCTTCTGAAAACCCTGCAAATTGATCTTGATCCACTACTTCATCCTCTTCTTCAAATATCTCAGGCTCCAATTCCAAGTGAGAGCACCTTGTTGGCGAATTTGTGCGTAGTGTTATCAATGGCTTACCCACTTCACGGCCTTGGATGATAGGATCTTTATAGCTTGTCTTGTTCTTATTGTGATGGACTTCGATCTTTAGCCTCTTGAACTTGTTCTTCAAGACGTTGAGATTCACCATGATACCATCAACTTGACCTGACTCACTATTCCACTGGAAGACCAATTGAACTAAGCGCCATTGAAGGGTATATCAGGCAAAGACGATTGGGCGCTTAGCGTTTGGCCTAGTCGACGTACATTTAAATATCCATCTTTGTGTCACCGGAATTAAGAGTGTACATCGGATTCGGGATAGTAACTACAATATCACATATACTCTTTTTATAGATTTTTTTCTTATTAATTTGATAATTCTCTAAATGACCTCTGGATCAAATCTCTGATCTCCTTGTACGATACTATCATGCATGTTTGTTCATCTTGCGAAACCAACAGTATTTTTTCATCAACTCCAGCGTCTAATTTATTCAAACATCTTAAAACAAAGGCTAAATCAAGGACCGGCTTACCATTTTCATCAACTTGATGGAACACGTATTCTTTGAACAACTTAATAGGGTATCTCTCACCAGATTGTGCCCATAATGAATTGTGAGCGTACTCTGCTCTTTCAGTGATGAAATTGAGTTTAGTTAATAATCTCACTAGTCTAGCGTTTTCAAGCTCTCTTGTGAGCTGAGCTTCGTAAAAGTCAGCATTGTCCTGAACGACATTGAGCTGTTCAAATAGTTTTGGTGTTATCAACTTTTGGAACTCCGTAATGGATATGTTTTCACCTGTTAAAAGATACCTTAGCGCCTCTTTAAAGAGATCATCCGAATCAATATTTGATATTATCTCGTCTTGGGACGAAAATCTAGAAGTGTTTTGAAGTGTAGAAGAGGCCAATGTTAACAACAAGTTACCCAAATCTTTCAAGTCTTCCTCAAGTAGATATGCCTTTTGTTCTTCATCTTCAGTTTCTTCAAAGTTAAGTATATCAAACACACCACAACCTGACAGGCGAACCCTGTTTTTACTCGTCACAATGATTTTCTGAAGAGTAACAGATCTTGTAGCCAACCCTTTCGAATGTGCAGCTGCAATGGCGTTCGATATTTGAACAGCATAGACCCATAATAGTTTTGGTGTTATTAGTTCCGGTTTACCCAAGTTTGAGTGGAAATGCTGCTCAGCTAAAGTCTTTGAGTTTGGATAGTAGTCATAAACAATGATCAAAGAGTTATCACCAAAGCTTCTAGATGTGAAGGCATCGACAACATTGGTGATATTAGCACAGTTTAGTCTCATCCAACTCTTGATAGATGTTATACTTCTGTCATGACTTAACTTGACGTTTTCAATGCGACGTAATGCATAAGCTTGACCATCCAAATTCGAGAATGCTTTGTATAAAGAGCTCTTGTAACCATATGTCTTGTCAGACTTTTCCAAAGAGTTGTCGAGTGGAACCAAATCATAGTATGCACCAACCAGTTCTGGTAAGTTTGAGTGCTGAAGAGTTTTCAAAGTTGCTTCATTCTTTTTGAGCAAGTCCAATCTGATCTCCTCAGGTAAACACAACGTGTATGGAGTTTGCTCATTATCTTTCAGACGTGATTGTAAAAGAGGTGGTGGGGCAGGAGCGTACAAATGATGGTTCAATGGGTATACAGGCTGTTGTGCATATGCCGATTGTTGAGGATACATATAGTCTGCACCGGAGTACAAACTCATATCATCTGATTGTGGGATGAATAAGCTTCCTTGCATCGAGTCAGCGGGTTTGGCAAGATATGGGTTCGTTTGTGCTGGTGAACGATTTAATGAGGCCGATCCAGTATCTGGCTGAAATAATGGGGCAGAACCTGCATCTGGCTGGAATGACGGCGTTTCAAGATTGAACTGTTTAACACTGGTTTGCAAGCTAGACACATCATCTGTTGACATGTTTGATGGCACAAAGGACGGTATACTCGATAGCTTAGGCGACATACCTGAAAACTTGTTCAATGATTTGGTAGAAGCAGATGCTGAGAAAGGTGGTAAGGTTGACGTCGCGTTTGCTGGTAAAAACGAAGTTGACGACGCAGGATTGAATTTCTTTGTTCCATTTAAAGTGAATGAGCTGGCATTGCTCGATGGTCTTGATGTCAGTATATCAGCAATTGTGATGTTCTCTGTTGAGTCAGCTACCGGTCCAGCAGTTGGTGCCTTATTAGCAGTTTCGTGTTTGAATGAGCAGCCCTTCCCTTCATATTTACAAAAGCCATGAATGGTGATGTTCCTACACGGAACATCCTTTGCCCAATCCAAGTTTGCTTGCACTGTTGGTTAATGGTTCCGTTCCTTGGATCTTCTAGCTGTATTTGATACTCACCTTTATCCATTATCAGCGGTTACCTTGAATGTTGGCTCCTTCTTTCTATGATATTGTAATGAGCCTAAGAACAAGTGGGAGTCCTATATAGCAGTCTCTGCCTCCTGATTGTCTCCCAAAGATCTATGAAGTCCCAATAGAAATTCGGTTCAGATCTGGTTGCAATTAATAGGGCGCGTTATTGTACACTACCATCAACCTTTAATTCCTTTCCCAAAACATCACCGGGGCAACAAACAACCCAACTTCAACACCGGGTGATACGCGCCCTCGGATTACGTAAGAGATGACGTAATCGTTCCTTTAGCTAGTATTTGATCTCTAGCTTTCTGGGGTCTTTCAATCAAATACTTGCTTCCTTCACCATTCCACTGTGCAAAGCAAGCAAGATGGCTGTTATAATACTCACTGGTGCTTCAAGAGGTGAGTTGTGTACACAATTGGTGGTTTCAGGAAGCTTATGCTAACAGAAGATTATAGGTATTGGTGCCTCAATTGCGGATATACTATTGAAGGACAATGCCAACAAATTGGTAGCTGTCGCCAGAAGCGAAGAGCCATTGACCAACTTGAAGATCAAATACGGAGAGGATAGAGTCGCAACAGTTGCTGGTGACATCTCTGAAACCTCTGTTGTTCAACAAGTGGTGGAAACTGCGGTTAAAAGCTTTGGTACTATTGACTCTGTCATTGCAAATGCCGGGATATTAGAGCCTGTTCACCAGGTCAAGGATGCGAACATTGATGACTGGAAGAGACTGTTTGATATCAATTTCTTTTCAATCGTGTCTTTGGTTCAACAATCCTTACCACACTTGAGAAGCTCCAAGGGGAACATTGTGCTTGTCTCATCAGGTGCCTCTACGAAGTCTTACGTATGTAGTAGCAACAAGATTGAAAATCAGGTATGATACTAACAGTGCTTTCAGGATGGATGGGGTGCGTATGGTGCTTCTAAAGCAGCTTTGAACCAATTTGCGGTCCAGTTGGCTGGTGAAGAGAAGGATATCTCTGTTGTCGCAGTCGCTCCAGGAGTGGTTGACACGCAAATGCAAGTTGATATCAGAGAGAAATGTGAGTACTGATCCTACGATTAATTGAATATATTATACTAACTTCATTCAAGTTGGTCAAAACATGACCAAAGAAGCATTAAAAAGATTCACAGACTTGAAAATTAACAATGAGCTCTTGGACCCCTCCATACCGGCAACCATCTTCGCTAACTTGGCCCAAAGAGGCTTCAGCAGTGAAATTAACGGCAAATACCTCAGATACAACGATTCGTTATTGGAGAGTTACCGCAACTAATAATTTGGTTAATTGCGTATATAGTGATAACCACAATAGGAAAGGTTATTGAGCCCGGCTCAAACTTGAAAGTCGCGATTGGTAGGTATGTAGATTTCAAAGGCTCGTGTTCCCGAGATCAAGTACAACATATACCTAGAACATTCTTTCGTACCCTGTGTTTGAATCATGCTTCAAAGAGTTTTACTAGGCTCGAGACTCTCTGCTAAGAGAAGTTTGCTACAATTGGCTCCAAAGGTCACCAGATCTGCATTGGTCAACAGTTATCGCTGCTACTCAACTCCAAGCCAACAACAAGGCCCATCATCATCATCATCAAATTCAGATCCAAATTCACAAAAGGCCAAAGCCGCTAGTGCCAGAATCAAGATTGCTTTGATCTTAGCCCTTTTAGCTGCTGGTTCCACCATCGCTTCTGTCTCATACCAAAAAGCTGGCCCAGCTGAAGCCGTTGAACCTACAAAGCAAAAAGCTTTCAAAGATGGTGAAATTTCAGTTATTTTTGTCTTGGGTGGTCCAGGTGCCGGTAAAGGTACACAATGTGCCAACTTGGTTAAGGACTACGGGTTTGTCCATTTATCTGCTGGTGACTTGTTAAGAGCCGAGCAAAAAAGACCAGGTTCTCAATATGGTGAATTGATTGCACAAAATATTCGTGATGGTGTTATTGTTCCACAAGAAGTCACCATCGCCCTTTTGAGAAATGCCATCACTGAGGAAGCTGCAAAGGGTAACAAGAGATTCTTGGTTGATGGGTTCCCACGTAAGATGGATCAAGCCATCACTTTTGAAGACGAAATCGCTACCAGTGCATTCACTCTATTTTTCGAGTGTCCTGAAGAAGTCATGTTGAAACGTCTATTGGAAAGAGGTAAGACCAGTGGTCGTAGTGATGATAACATCGAAAGTATCAAGAAGAGATTCAGAACTTTTGTTGAAACCAGTTATCCTGTTGTCGAATACTTTGATAAGCAAAACAAAGTTGTCAAGTTAAGCTGTGATCGCCCAGTCGACGAAGTTTACAAGTCTGTTCAAGACGCTATCAAAGATAAAATCAACATCGATACCAAATAGATTCACATAATAGATGTTTAAGATGCATAAATGTTCACATATTGTAGCATAGAATGACTATTCAAGTATAAGCCGAAATTCTCGAGATGTGATATGTGACTTTTACAATTGTAAGGCCGAAAAACTTACATTTCTATACACACGTATGGGACATTTACTTATCCTACAAAACTAAACTCCTCAACCCAGACACAATGGCAAAGAAGAAGAAGACGAAAGCAGTAGATACAAAAGTGATATACCTCGAGCCTCCAAAGGTCGATGCTCCGCCAGTTGTCGAGACTGCGAAGAAGACTTATGGCGGCGCGTTTGAAGATGATTTGGACTTTTTACTGGCAACGACTCCAGACCAACAGGATGGACATTTTGAAATAGAAATAGAGCCTTCATTTGACATTCCAGAGACCCTGCACAAGGAGAAGAAAGTTTCGAAATCCAAATTACTGGAAGATGAACGTCCGTTGACCAAGAGAACTAAGAAGGAGATTCTAGATTTTGACATATCCTTCTCTTCTGATGAAGACGAAGATGATGCAGAGGATATTGGCGTAGAGGTCGTCAAAGGCAAAACTGAGAAGAAGGATACAAAGCCTCGTGTTAGACAGCCAAAGTTTACAAGTATCGAGTCTTGCCTAGATAGAGAGCTGGGACTTGACGAACTCAGTTCCACCGATGATGAACTTGACAATGCATCAGTTGAAGACTTTGATGAGGTTAACGAGATGTACGAGAAGCTAGAGATTGAAGACTATGAGGATGCTGTGGTAGGAGAAACAAGCACCAGACTGACTGGATTATCAGGTTCCCACGGTGTTGGTAGAAATAGAGCTGGAAGAAGCGATAAGTCTGTACAGGCAGAAACAGAGGATAAGGCCAAAAAATCAAGGGGAAAGAAGATGAAAAAGGCACCTACACAGGGCGAAACGAATGGTAATGGAAAGAAGCACGGTGACAACCAGCAAGAAATACGAAATGATACCCACTCAGAAACAAGTGGCCCAAATGGTCCTTTCAAGACTAAAAGTCAAAAGCCGAAGAACACCAAAAAGAAGACAAACAATACACCAAAGCAGCCAGTTAACGGTGAAGTGGACACCAGTGGAACAGACAACTTTTCAAAGAAATCTAGATCACAAAAGAGAAAGAGCAAGGAAGAAGCCAAACCAAAACCTTCCAACGACAGTGAGTCGAAGACCTCAGAGAAAGATGAGCCTATCACCATCTCTCAAATAATGAAGCAGTCTATAAAGAAAGGGAGGGAGAACAATACGTCCACTGAGAAGACAGAATCGACCAAAAAGTCATCTGATAAGACATTACAGAAAAAGAACACTGACAAGAAGTCCACAAAGAAGACGGACAAAAAGAATAACACCAAAAAAGCGCATAACGAGAAAGAGAACGTACCAGCTGACTCTACCAAGCCCCAATCAAAGACTAACGGTGCTAAAGATACGATAGAAGCCCAATAAATAATCCAACATGTAAACTAATTACACGTACCTGGATAGTAGATGATACCTACATGATGATGTGAAATCATAGCTAACATATCTTCATTACAGGGCCTAATCACTTTCAATCTCCATAATGGCATCGTCATCTTCATCACTAGAGTCTTCACCTTTGATCAAATCTGCAGCCTGTTGATCAACACTTTGATTCAGCGTATTACCCAGACTATCAATTGTCCTCTTCTTATTAAACAGAGGTGTCTTTGCCTGGTTTTGATTTTTCTTGTAGTTAAGTGTTGGTAAACTAGCATTTATCACATTGTTTGTCCGCGTGAAGAAATCTTGGGATCCACTCATCGTATTGCTATCTGATACGTTACTGTTTTCCTCTAGTGCTCTCTTCATGAGATCTTTAGCCACAGGGTCATTCCCATTGATAGCCAAAGCATGGTGTAAACTCTCGATGGATTTCGTGTAATCACCAACTTTCAAGTGTATTAGACCAATGGCAGAATAAATGTTTGAGTCGTTACCACTTATTCTCAGTACTTTATCAAAACAATAAAGTGCCTTGGAAAACATGTTCAGTCTTCTATAGACATGTCCCAAATTGGCATGTATCGATAACCACGCTTTCGAGTCAGAGTTGATCTTCTTGGAGACGCTTAAAGCCTGTGAGAAATAGTTTTCTGCATTGTTAAGTTCATTCTTATGATAGTATATGACACCCATCTCGTTCAACAAAAGTGGGTCCATTGAGCAGATCGAATACGATGCCAGCAAATATTCTTCAGCTAGTAGTAAATTACTCATTTGTAAATATTGCATACCCAAAAATAAGTTTGGAAGATGTGTACCTGGGAAAAATCTAGATGCTGTGGAATATGCTGCTATAGCCTGCTCATGCTCACCTTCTGCAGCAAATGTATGGGCAAATCCTATCCAAGCTTGTCCGAAATTTGGATTCAGAACTGAAGATTTGAGGAAATACTTTCTGGCTTCTGCAACTTTGTTTATCGTTAGGTAATAAATACCCACTGCTAGCCAAGTGACAGAGTTCTTAGGATAATGTTCAGACAATTTATGTGCAGTTAAGAATAACTTGTTTTTCCCACCAACTTCATGTAGACAGGCAAGGTATATCGGTAAAGCAGAGAAATTGAACTGATCTTCAGCTAAGATCTCTTCACAAACTTCAAGACATTTGCGAAATTTGCATTGTATGAAAAGAAGATCAGCTTTGCCAAGTAGGACATCTTGATTTCTTTCAAGACTATACTCTTCTTTCAATCTTAACTCTGCATCTTCGAACTTGTCCCCGTTCAAGTATTTGTTGACCCTCGTAGTGTAAAGTGATTTTACGAGTTCGGCATTTTCATCTAGATCTGAGAAGTCCAATAACGATAGGAGTTCCCATTCTTCTTCGGGTGTTAACATGTTGTTCCTTATCATTTCATCAAAAGCTTCAAAACATTTAACATCAACTAGCACAGCTTCCTTAAAGCAGTCTTTAGCTCTCTCCAAATTGCTCTGATTGGCGTATATCTGACCTCTAATATAACATAAGGAGGCTTCAAGTTTGATACCACCATCCAAATTCTTCACATGTTGGTCATTTCTGAAAGGATTTGTCTCTCCAACAATGTCCAATGCCTCATCCCATTTTTCTAGCTTCATTAGGCACATAGCAGCCAAATAACGACAGCTGACACTTGAAGTGTCCAAGTTGTTTTTCGATAGCAATTGCCTAGCTCTGTGATAGTTCCCATTTGTATAGAACACTTGTGCTAACCAGAACGCATCATTTGGATCATTAGTCAACGATAGCACCTTATCTCCAATGTACTCTGCTGTCTTATAGTGATGTTGCATCAAGGCATCGTGTCTCCATAGTCTCAACTTCTCAGCGGGCGACAGATTCGTACTGCTTATGCTCGACACGTCAGCAGCATTTGTGCTCTTGCCGCCGATGTTGAAAGTCCTGTTTCCTGTTGATGGCGTCTCTGAAGCTGCCAATGGGCTTGGGAACAGCGGTTGATTCGGCGTGGACCGTATACTGTCAATCGTTCTGTTCGCCATCATTGGCGAGATAGCCAATGTGGAGCTATGCTGCGAGGGACTGGCTGGCATTGATCGTTGATGATGTTTCTTCTCAGCGGCTAACAGACTGTTCCAGGGCCTTCTTTCCCATATAGATTTTGATGATTTCTGAATTTTTTGGTGATGTTTTGAAAAGTAAACAAAAGATTCCAGAAGATTGCAGAACGAATTCGCGGAAATATCTCGGTTTTTTTTTAAATTTTAATTTTTCTCATCGTGCGTCATAAGAGTCATAAATGAGCCAGCAGAACGAGACTCGGAGACAGGTATAAAAGATAACGATTTCTACCATCTATTCCAAGGTATAACGTTAACTTTGGAACAACAAACAGACTATAACAATAATGACTAAACCAGTTACACTACATTTGAGAGCCGAGAAAAAAGCCTTGGAAGCTCGTGCTGCTTTGACTCCTACTACTACTAAACAGTTGATCCAAGCTGGGTTTACTGTCTATGTTGAAGAATCTAAGCAATCAGCCTTTTCCGCTGACGAATATGCCAAAGTTGGTGCTAAAATAGTACCAGAAGACTCTTGGAAATACGCTCCAACTGACCGTATCATTATCGGTTTGAAAGAATTGCCAGAAGAAGACACTTTCCCACTAATCCATGAACATATTCAATTTGCACACTGTTACAAGAACCAAGGTGGCTGGCAAGAAGTTTTGAGTCGTTACGCTAGAGGTAACGGTACTCTATACGATTTGGAATTCTTGGAAAATGACCAAGGTAGAAGAGTCGCCGCTTTTGGGTTCTACGCTGGGTTTGCCGGTGCCGCTTTAGGTGTTAAAGACTGGGCTTTCAAAAACACTCATGCTGACTCTGAAAACTTGGGTGGTGTTTCTCCATACAAGAGTGAAGATGCCCTTGTTGAAGATGTTAAGAAGGATTTACAAAAAGCTTACTCCAAAGGTGCCAAGAAACCAACTGTGCTAATTATCGGTGCCTTGGGTCGTTGTGGGTCCGGTGCTGTTGAACTATTGAACAAAGTTGGTATCCCAGATGCTAACATTAAAAAATGGGATATCGCTGAAACTTCTAAAGGTGGTCCATTCAAAGAAATCGCTGAAGCTGATATCTTTATCAACTGTATCTACTTGTCTAAACCAATTGCTCCATTCATCAACTATGAAACTTTGAACAAACCAGGCAGAAAATTGAGAACAGTTGTTGATGTTTCCGCTGATACCACTAACCCACATAACCCTATCCCAATCTATACCATCGCCACTGTCTTCAACGAACCAACCGTTAAAGTTGAAACCAAGAATGGTCCAAAATTATCTGTCATCTCTATTGATCATTTACCATCTTTGTTACCAAGAGAATCCTCTGAATTCTTCTCCAAAGATTTGTTACCATCTTTGTTACAATTGCCAAACAGAAAAACCGCTAATGTTTGGGTTAAAGCTGAAGATTTGTACAAGCATCATGTTAAACGTTTGAGCAGAGAACAAAAATTATAATTGTGCGCGCACACATGCATCTGTTTGATACAGATAGGTTCGATTCGAAGTGGATTTTTCAAAATAAATATATTTCATTTAATAGAGTTACACTAAGTTTTCTTTACATTGGATGTAGATCGATGTCAAGGTTTTCTCCCATTAACTATTATACAAATTTTTATTCCAACTCAACAGAGATCTTAGTTTTCTTACTCTTCTTAGACTTTTTACTCTTCTTCTTTTGACGACCTTCCATTATTCTCTTCAATTCAGCCTGGTCAGCTTCATTCTCACTTTCACTTGCACTTGCAACGTCTTCATCATCAATAGCATCGTATCTTCTCTTCATGGTTTCCATCTTCTCCACGGTCTCTGGAGAAACTTCAACACAGTTTAGTCTTTCACCAGTGTTATAAACGGCAATTTGATCCTTTGTTGCCAAATCCCACACAACAATGTTACCATCTGATGAAATGGAGATCAAGTAGGTTTCCTCTCCTGCTCTGTATAACTTGAAATCTTTGATACGGTTAGCATGACCGGTCAATGTGAATTTTGGTTCTGGTTTCTTGGACTCGTCTTCATCAATCAAATCTTCTTTAGAATAAAATTCCATAGAACCATTGTTCAAACCAACAACAACATATTCAACACCATCAATTTCATAAGATTCAACATGCATCAAAGTTTGCTTGAAAGAGACATCTCTCACAACACTAGCATCAGCAGTCTTGTACACGACAAGCTTATTTAGAAGACCAACATAGAAATAATCACCTTGTAAGGACCATCTAACAAATTCACCAGTTTGCCAGTCATTCTTGATTCTCAAGTTGGCTGCTTTCTTAGCAGTCATCAAGTTCCATAGTCTGACAGTCTTATCTTCACCAACACTGACAGCAATTCTACCACTTGGATGTATAGCGATATCATTGATTCTACCCTTGTGACCTTTTAATGTTCCAAAGATTTCCCAATCTTTAGTTCTCCAAATAATAATCTTACCATCTTCGGAACCACTTAATAACCATTTCCCATTAACACCCACACTCAAGGCTTCACTGCCTTCTTTTTGACCTTCATTGGAAAATTTCAGACATGTAACACTACCTTGGTGTCCTAACAATGTACCCAATTCTTTTCTCTTTTGTAAATCATAAATCTTGATATGTTCATCATTACTACCAGTGACCAAGTATCTCTTAGCAGCGGCAATAGATTTGATAGATAAGGAGTGTGCTTGGAAATGGAAGATTGGTTGGAAAACTGGTGTCTTATCTTTCTCTAATAATAGGGAAAGAGATAATAAGTTGTGTTCATAAGATCCGACATACACACGGAATTGAGTTTTAGCTTGAGATGATGAGCCAACAGAGCTTGGAATAATTGTTGGTTTGATCACGGATTCTGTGTCTTTGTTCTTGCTTGGTGTAGGTGATTTAGCCATTATGAATAAGTGTGTATGTTGGTTTCAGAGTATACTTGGCTCTCTGTTACTTCAAGTATTATATCATAAATACCATTTTGTATGGTAGTACTTTGACATAGAAATTTTTTTATCGTTATGGTTACGCACCACTGACCCGATGAGGTTCAAAATCTCTACAAATGCACTTTTGAATTAACATCGTCAATTGTCAAATAAACATTAATGGAAACAGCCAAAACCTTTAAATTATAAATATCCTGTAGATGGGATCCCGATATAGACAGAAGGATAACCCAGAGCAAATAAAAAAACACAAGAACAACATAGCAAAATTATATATACGTATTGTAGAACGAGAACCACACCCATTATTTAAACCTTTTCAACCCACATTTATGACACTCGTCATTGCCTCATTCACCTGACTGAGATGTCTATTCAAAGCGATTTTAACACGTTCATTACCAAGCATGATTTTACCCAAGCCTCTTCTGACAAACTCTTGGAATTGGTCATTCCAGTCTGTCAAGGCCCAACCGGAATTGATCAAGATGAATGATGAGATGATCACAAATAATAGTGGTAACCAGAAGAATAACAACATCTTATCGTTTTGAACGTTTTTACGTTGATGGAAGAATCTTGCAAACAAATCTTCGTTCTCGTCAGAGGAGTTTGTGCTGGCGTTACCGTCATTTTCAGTTTGGGTATACGAAAATCTTAGTTTTGGTAATGTGAATGCCTTTGAGCTTGTTGGATACAAGTCATCATATTTTGGAAGATCTTCAACATCAGAAGTACCATTGAAAACGTTCTTAACTTTCTTCCACAGAGCTTGACTGTTGGACTCAACTTTGGCACTTGATGATCTGGTTGAAGAGTCTGTGGTGGTCATTGAGGAAGAGGCACCAACTAATGAGTTTGACGAGTCGTCAAGATCAAAGATATCATCTTCATAGTCTTCATAGTCGGCGTCTTCACCAGATTGGTTAGAGTAAATCTCTTCACTCTGTTCAAATTCCAAGTCAATAGAGTCAGAGTCATAATCATCACTGTCAACACTAGCGTCGGTGAGTTGATCAACAACCATTCTTGAAACATGTGCACCACTATGGAAATCAAGACTTTCATTATTATCAATAGAGAAGATAGATGATGAGATTGAGGTGCTTGAAAACTTTCTTTCCATCATTGCAGATGCGTGATGCTTGAAGATATCCAAGACATTCGAATCCGCAACATCTTCTGGCAAAGAACCATTATTGGCTCTAGCGGTCAAACTGGCCTTACAGTTGATCAACAGTTCAATTGAGTTTCTGTCACCGGCTAAACTGGCGAAATGTAAAGGTGTAAATCCGTTAACATCTCTTGAATCAACTCTAGCACCTTTTCTCAATAACAAAGAAACCAATTTAGTGTAGCCTTTGAGACATGACAAGTGTAACAATGTTTGACCCTCTTGAGTACATAACGACCAGTTTGGATTACTTGGAAGCAAATTGATCACTCTTGACACTAGTTCTTCATCATTGTAAGAGTTCAACCCCAAGTTTTGACCTCCGTTTGGCAAGGCAGCAGTGTTGTTATTACTGGCACCACCATTGTTTGCACTATCGGATCCAATGATCTTTCTAGCGATATTTCTGGCATCTTCCAGCTTACCATTCATTTTCAAACCGACAATTTGTAAAGCCAATTCGATCAATTGTCTATCACTGTCGTCCAAATAGGTGAAAATAGCAGAGTTGATATTGTCAGTGGCTGATGCTGGGTCTTCATTTTCTTCAAATGAAACAATGACTTGACCTGGTTGACAGGCTGGTGGCAAGTATGTAACAATTGTGGAATCACTCCAACAATGTGTAGAGAGGGCTTTGTTAATACCAAATTTTACGGTTAATCCCTGTCTGAAATTGGAACCCAACAATGTAACTTCCACACCACCTCTGATTGGTCCTTGAGATGGAATAACTCTTTGAATAGTTGGTAATGTACTTTGAGCGATGGCATTGTTAATCGATTGTTGATCCATGGTGGATACTTGAGACGAAGGTGAGGTACCTTCTCTCTTAACAATTGGTGTTTGAGCAAGAGAACCAACACCACCACCAATGGTGTATGATGGTTTTCTTGATGGTGCAATGCTAAACCCATCAGATAGTTCTGGTGACCAAGTTCTCTTTCTCTTGAAAAGTCTTGAATCAGTTGTATGCGGCTCAGAACTATCCTCTTCGATAGATGTTGGTGAAAGAGGTTGCATTCTCAAATTCAAATTGACATCACTGTTGTTGACACTATTGTTTCTAGTACCATTGTTGGTCGTCACAGATGCAGAGTTTTCATTAGCAGAGTTACCATTATCATCCAAAGTCTTCTTTCTGTCCATAATCATGATTGGTGTAGAGATATGTTTGGCCAAAATTTCATCCTTATGATTTTTCAAGACAAACAACAATTTGAAACCTTTAGATTCTTGATGATGTCTACAATAACACACGATTCTTGCAGACACTTCGAGCTCTTTTTCATCACTGTTTGTTGCAGATGGTGGTGGGAATGAAATGACTTCTTTACAGTTGAAAATCAATGCTCTCTTTGAGGTGTTTGTACCCCAGTTTAAGTTATCACTAACACCTGATTTTCTTCTTGAAGCTCTCTTTTGCTCTCTCTTGACACATCTAGTACAAATATTACATGACTTCAATGTTGTACCCGTAACAACAAAAGTATCCAAAAACAACATGTGTTCTTTCAAGTCGTCACTCAAGTCAGATTTCAAGCATAATTTTTGCTTTGCAATGGTATCAGAAGGTAAATGCACCAAGAATTGTGGTGGAGGTGGTGAAATTGACAAGTCGATCTTGATTTGAGTCTCAACTCTTGAATAACTTGGCAAGTTCTTAATTTCCATTTGGTATGGCAAAGTTTTAGAGTCAATATCCAAATAATGCTGTGGTAAATCATTGTCAAATTGGGTTGGTGTATCCTTGCCAAACTTCAACTGTGACAAAATCTCTCTGGAAGTTTCATAAGATGCGTCAAATGGTTGTTGAACGCCCAAGACGTTGAGGTTACTCATAGAGTTTGGTGTAGTGAAAACTTCATTTTTAGAGGTATCTGGGCTTTGCAAATCAATCGAGTTTGGTGTAGTGGCATTAATGCTATGACTGTATTCATGATCAGTTGTATTCAAATGTGAAGTGTTGATGTGAACGTTGCCTGAGTTGATACCAAGATTGTGTGCCATATTCAAATCTTGTTGATTTGGATTTGAAGTTGCTTCCAAGTTTGGGTCATTAAAATACAAGAAATCATTCTTATTCAACTCGTCTGTTAGGAAATTGCTGAACATCTCTTCATCTTTCATTTCATTGTTGTATTGAGTACCTTGTTGTTGATGAGCGAATTGAGGTTGAGTTTTCGGAATGTTTTGTTGCAGATGAACTTGACTGGAGGCTTGATCTTGTGCTTGTTCATACAGACGCTTGTCCAAGAACTCGTCTAATATGTCAAAGTCTTCGTTTGGTCCATTGATATCGGGTTGTTCGATGAAATCTTTGAGGTCAATGGACATTGACTCCTCAATCTTCATGGACATCACGTAAGCTTTATGTTTTATGTTAACGGATCAGATGGGTGGCGCTTGCAGACCGTGATTCGTAGTGGTTTTTAGTATCAAAATGTTCTCCAGGCTAAGCGCTATGTGTGTATCAGATCAGTTGAACAGTATTTAGGTGTATTTGTACGTTTTGAAGCGAGTTGTTTAGTTGTTGGTATCAGTTCCGTACTATGTAAATGATGTTTTCTGGAGGTTTTTTTTTCTTATTTCAAAAAGGGACTTCAGGCAAAAAAAAATCCTGCCAGCTAAGCAGAACAGAGCTGTGACGTTTAAAGGGACCCACTCGAACTGCACAATCAGAAAGCTCTGGACCTGCTGCAAAACAACGAGTGGCAAATGGTACGAGCGATTGGATCTGGCGTGTTGTCTGTGACAGGCGAGTCTGATGAGCACTGAGCATATTTAGAGCACGTATTGTGTTGAGTCTGGGCCAATTGTTGAGCTTTTAGGCAGGAACCGGTAGGAACACAGGCAGAAGGTACGAGCCAGTAGGCAGAACGGTAGGCTGCTCAGCCAGTCGAGACAGACGCAATTCGCTGACCAGATCTAGACCTACCTGTGTCTACGGCCGCCAAATGAAAAAGACTTGAGAAGTACATAGTTCACCACTGTAAAGCACAAGTATTCAGAGATACGAAAGGGTACAATATTGTTTACTAGCGATCCTCGTGTGTCTGTGATGCGAGATCACAGATCATCACAGCTTCACAGGTTATGTAGTTGGCATACAGTGAATGGGTTGATGATTTTCTATTAATCCTATATATTTTGTACGTTGTAAAACTGTACAAGTGTCAAGTAGTAGTCTGGCTGGATTCGCCCTATATAGAATCAGTTCACATTCTCACCCAAACGAGGGAGGAGAATGGCTACAGAATGAATTCGCGGAAATGACCATAATCACGTGAAGAAAGGAACATATTCACGTGACAGAAGAGACTGGGTTACCCTGAATCTGCTGCTGATGCTGAAGGTACAGCTTGAAAGTATTTGATAGTGTGGCAAGTAGCATATGTTGTATAACCTTTGACAAGTCTTTGAACGGCAATAAACCGACAGAATGGGTTTCAAAAACACTTTATACGTTACAGGTAAGTACAACAACTTACGGTTGAAGAGACCTTCCCACTAACACATCCAACTATAGGTTTCTCAAGAGAAACAAAAGCTAAAGATTTAGCTACTGATTTCGAAAAGTAAGTTATACAAGTTTTGTATCTGTTCTGTCGTTTTATTTGTCTTCTTTTTATTTTGTGTCCCTCTTGCTTTGGCACGCTTTGATATTGATTGTATACTATATAGTATTCTCTTCTTTTTTTTTATTCATTCTCTAACTATAGATACTTTAGATTCACCTTCAATCAATCAATGATCCCAACATTAAAGGCGATTCAACAAGATCTATATCACCAAAATTTCCCATGCACATCATTTTATTCAAAGCTTTCCAATCTCAATCCAAACAATCAAGACATTCAAAGATAATATAAAGTGTCAATCAATACAAACCAAGATAAAAGTACATCTCAAACACATTACAGAATTACAAAATTACAAATATTTCACAATATTTTTCAACAAATTTCACAGAAAGAGAAACAGAGATTAACAATTCAAATTTCCATTATAGATTCGGTCCATTAGTTAGAGTTGATTTACCACCAACTAAAACTCCAGTCAGCGCTCCATTTGCCTTTGTTGAATTTCAAGAATTGAAAGATGCTGAAGTTGCTTTAGCTGAACTAGACCGCAAGGCCTTCTCATTAGATGAAAACGCCATCTTGACTGTCCAATGGGCTAAATCTGAACCACACCCATCCGGTGGTGGTTTCAGAGGTGGTCGTGGCGGTTTCAGAGGCGGCCGCGGTGGCTTCAGAGGCGATTATGGTCGTGGTGGCTATGACGACTATGGTTACGGTGGTCGTGGTGGTTACGGTTACGGCGGTCCACGCGGTGGGTATGGTGGCTATGATGATTATGGTTATGGCGGTCGTGGTGGTGATTACGGATATGGTGGTTATGGTGGTGGTCGTGGTGGATATGGTGGTCCACGCGGTGGATACAGAGATGACTATAGAGAAAGAGGTTATGGTGGTCCTCGTGGTGGGTATGAGAGAGGTGCTCCAAGATCACAAAGAGACGAATATAGAGGTTCTGGTTCTAGAGAAGAAGATGGTGAAGGTAGAGACTCCAGAGACTCTAGAGACTCGTATAGAAGAGAAGAAGGTTCTCCAAGAAGAGATGCTTCCCCAAGAAGAGACGCCTCTCCTAGAAGAGATGCCTCTCCAAGAAGAGGTAGAGAAGAAGACTCTTACCAAGCTGACACCAGAGCCATCTCCAGATCTAGAAGTCCAAGAAGAGATTAAACGAATCCTCGAAGTACGTAATATTCAGATCCTGACTTAATATATATAATCCAACATTTGTATGATAGACTTTTGTTGTAGACGTCGTCGCTGAGCTGCCGTTGTTATCGTGTGCATTTTCGATTACGTAATGATTATCACCAATTCTTTTTTTTTCAGCTAGCAAATCAGATAAGAGCTGTAGGTCATATAGATGGCTGCTACAAAAACTCAGATAATCACATACATTCTTCTTCTCTTTACACATTAACTGAGCTCATCAGATCATAAAGCCACAGACAATGTCCACAGTATTCTTCTTGAAGAACAAAACCATACCGAAGGATCCTTATCATGAGTCATTCACAAATGAAGACTACGATATTTCATTTATACCACTACTGGACCACATACATGAAGAACTTTCCATCATTGTATCATACATAACATCGCAAGAGTTCTTGATACACACACACGCACTAATAATAACCTCACAAAGAGCTGTAGAGGCTCTAGACGCTGCGTTATCCACCATTGATGAAGTTACCAGATCAGTCATATTGAATAAATTAGCATACACAGTCGGGCCTGCCACTGAGAAGATCTTGGGTGCTCTAGGGTTCAAGAATATAAAAGGTGGTCATGAAGCTGGGAATGGGAACATCTTGTCAGAAATCATCGTTAGCTCTTTGTCAAAGGATCAAAAAGTCGTGTTTTTCACAGGTGAGACAAGAAGAGATATTATCCCAAAGAGATTAACATCAGAAGGCTATGATCTTAAAGAACTGGTGATATACAAGACCATCCATAAAGAAAACATCATTGGGAGATTCACCGAGTGTTTCGAATCCAAAAAAGATGATGGTTCACTGAAATGGATTGTGTTCTTTAGTCCTCAGGGTACACATGAAATTGTGTCCTATTTAAAAAATTTTCAAAATGATACACATTTCATTAGACAATGTAAAATCGCATCAATTGGGCCTACAACGGAGACTTATCTGGTCGAAAATGGGATCAAACCGGATCTTGTGTCGTCCAAACCCGAGGCTACTTCGTTATTGAACGAAATCAAGTCATACAAGCATTAATAAAAAGTTGTAAATAGACATATAGAAAAAAATCCATGCATTAATCGACTCCATGTATTCTTATTTGGCAACATCCTCTGAAAGGACGTTCACAGTCTCATGCTCGTTTTTGTAATCAATCTCCATCGATGTATCAGAGGGCATGCTGTCATCTAATGAAGTGATTTTCACTCTTGGTAATGATAACTTCCCTGTTTTCAATGGGATCATCGAAACCTCAACATCCGGGAATTCCAACTCTTGAACTGAGTTGGTCTTTTCAACTTCAAATTGGAAACGGGTCTTACCATTGAGTAACCAACTTTCATTGGTTGATGTGAGTTCTAATAGGTAATGGCTTGTTTTCGATACTTCATTTTGAAACTGAACTTTCTTCTTCCCCGAGGATGAATTAGATTCAGAGGGAGATGCACTAACGGTGGAGCTCAATTTCAATGTTGCAGGTATGCTTTCTCCGAGGGTGTAGTGCGTTGAGGTCTCCAAGTCCAACTCAACAGCGTGGATGATAGATACAGATGGGATTGGAACATCGATAAGTAAGTGCCTGTCTCTGAATTGACATTGGATGGAGGATATGTCATGATTGGTTTTAACAACTTGATTGTACAGTTCCACGAATGACGTTCTATGATTTGGACTGACAGCATCAACGATGTATTTCTCAATTGGTTTGAACTCACGTACCACAACTTCGTTTTTAACAATGTAATTAGAGTAGTCATAATTGAATGATTCCAGCAGGCTGCTGAAAAGATATAAATATCTGATAAGGCCTTGACTCTTCAATTTGTCCTTCACTATGGCTTTCAAGTATGTTTTAAGTTCTTCTTTCAGGTCTCTATAACAGATATCCAAGGATAGAAAATCGTCTAATCCCGCCAGGCCATCAGTCAATTTCTCAATCTTGAAGAAGAACGAGCATGGTTGTTCACCAAATGCAATCAACGATTTTGGTTGCAGTGCGGTAGAGACATTGTACTTATCGTCACCATCCAACTTAGCACTTAAAATTCTAATAGGGAACTCAATATCCGAAGTACCAATGGAAAATTTGGAATAGAGACCAGAAGACTTGAAAATATCCTGTACAGAAACAGCAATACTGAAAGTGGTATCCAAAATGTTGGTCACTATCTGTGAGCGTTTTCCCTCACTAGTCTCGTACTGGATTTGTGCCTTCAAGTCTAAAATACTTGTATTGACTGCGTTGTTGACTGTGTATGGCACAACGATCTCGTATTCAGTGTTGCTGTCCAAGGGGCCAGTTGATAATTTGAGCTCCTCAGGGTCACCTTGTACCAACTCGATCACTGAATTATCACTTAGACTGACTGCTTTTATGCCAGCTGTAGGTTCAAACCCTTCTGTTTTACTCCATAAGCGAAGTTCTGCAGAAGCTGGAGCCAATTGACCCGTAGAGACAAAGATAGAAATTGATTTTGTAGTCAATTTGATGTTTGTGGAGTTCCCAACTGACAATGATAGATTATCAGGATGTGTATAGATGAGAAGGTCAGTTTCAGTTGAAACTGTAAAATCTTGGACAAAAGTGGTAGTGTTCATCTCTGTGATAAGCTTAAACAGCTTAAAGTTTCCTAAGAAAATGTCCTTTGATGTGAATGTTATGGTTGTATGACCATTTGGAACGATAATATCGGATGCTTTAAACTTGAAAACCTCGTCATCAGAGTTTTTCAGTAATAGTCTAGAGTTCTTAAGATTGATATCGGTTTTCAAGTGATTTGTAAATTTGATTTCGATTGTTAATGTATCGTTTTCGGAAGGTATCAAGTCCAGGATTGGCTCAACCTCTAAAAGCTTATCTAATGGGAACACCAATGAGTTACTCAGTTCCAGTTTTGACAATTTGGCAAACGTTTCATTGATAACTTTCGATCCTGCGATGCGCTTCCCTGGATTGTTCTTGTAAGAGTTGAGTATATCGACATAGATTTTGGCCAAAAGGCTATCCTTTGACAATGGTTCTGTCATGATGGTGGTTCCATCCTCTTGTACATCCTCTTTTGGTTTAAAGAATTCTGCATCATTGTCCAGGTGCTCCAGACAATCTGCATATATTTCCAAAAGACTGTCACCAATGAAGTCCCACCCTTGGGACAAATAGTAATCAGGGCATGTAGATAAGACTTCTACTGCTCGTTCATAATTCTTATTTTGATAATCCACCAGAGCGATATCGATGGACAGGGCATCCACAGTTCTTGGTCTTCCAGATATTCCAAAGTGACGAATGGCATCACCAGTCAATGCGATATATGTCTCTTCAAACGACTCTTTCGTTTTCAATGCTTCAGCAAGCACTGTGTTCCGAATCTTCAGAGGTTTTCCAGACGATTCATCTTCATTCACATCCAGTGAGATTTCACCCATCTTATTGGCCAAGTTATACCCACAAGATTGACCAATTTGAACCAATTGATCCCTTTCCATTAGGACTAGCTCACCAAATTTTTCAGAGACCTGTGTTATGTTACTGTCGCTTTGTTGAGAAGTGAAATCAATCATATCGATAAAAGTCTCACGATTCAACACATCATGAATAGTTTCGTAAGCCCATTCATCAGATGATACACCTTTATCACCATTGATTGATTTCAGGGACTCAGCAATGAATATTTGTAAGCGTCTCAAGAGCTCCGAGATATGTATCGATGATATTGATTTTGTAGTTGCAGCTTGTGCTAAAGCTTCGAGGATTGTGAACTGTTGAGCAAAAATGTACGATTTCAATTCGAAGAGAGATGGTGTGGCTTTTGTATCTTTGATCAAAGAGCGCCTCTCAGTGAGAGAGATAAACGTCTCTGGTGTACCATTTGAGGCAGTAAAAGACTCTTCTAGCGACTTCACTTTATTTGAGAGAAAGTCATACTCGTTAAGTGCATCCTCCAACAGAAACATCCCTAGAAATTGTTTTGCCAATCCTTCCCTTAGTACTATATTCAAGAACGACTTCTGTTCCAATTTATCTGTGCGTGTCTCCAAATCGTTGATCGCACTACTTAGTTGACTGATCCTCGCAGAGAAAGTGGAAACGATGCCATTCTTCAATTTGTTAGACAAAGAGCTCCATGTTTCGTTCTCTTCCAATTGATTTGCACTCTTCTCCTTAATACGAAGACAGCGGTCGACACCATGCTCGGGATCATTAAAGTCAAGTTTCATCTTTTCAAAAGCTCGCGTTCTATTCTTATCCCCAGAGTCCAAATGAGGTTGGTAATAGATCAGAAACCAGTCTACTGGAGCGTTTGACCCATCCACATTTGACTTGATCCATTCTTTTATCAATGGTCGTACCTTTGCCTTATAGCTATCTGTACTATCAGCCTCTATGAACATGATTCTTGTGTAAGGCGTGCTCAAGAATTTTTGTATCTTTACCAACGAATCCTCGATTTTAGACGCCACTGGAAACGACAGCTTAGAGTCTGGCGAGCCATTATCAAACAACTTTGGTGTTTCCTCATAATATGTTGCCTCCAGCTTTGGAATTGACCTTAAACCATCCTTAGGACTCTTTTTCCAATGTAGATTCGTCAAGTACACTTTCTCCTTCAGACTCTCAGAGAGCTTTGTGTAGACGTCGAAAGGGTCATAGAACCCAATTGAAACCGGCGGTATAGAAGACACCATTGCCGCCCTGTGATCTGTTCTCAGCTTTATCAGTTCCGACTAAGAAGACTCAGCGGCTGAATTCTGATCGATCTCATAGTGTTCACTGTTGGCGTTTCCGCGGATTTGGTGATCTGATTACATAATCCTGCGCTTGCTCGTTGATGTGCTGATTTAATGATTGTTGTATTAAACATGGGCCCTTTATGTCTGTTCATCTTGGAGTGCACAAAACCCATACAGCATATAACGACCTGTCTCATAACACCATTGGAGGTCTAGCCATGGGTGAAGATCAGAATACCCCGAATAAACCAAGAGTCTCACGTGCAATTGACTCTGCACAGAAAAGGACTACTCCCTTCACAAAAAGAACATGGGATTTGAGCCCTCGTGTGTCCTCATCGCCTTTCAGAAGACTGGGCCAATCAACTGTCAAAGCGTCTCAAAGCATAGCTAGTGGAACTATAACGCCTGTCAATGGCTCACCAATAACGTCTCAGAAGGATGATTTGATGGGGTGGATTGCTTCCATCAAGCAAAGGGCACATACCATGTTGGATGAGGAAGAAAGAGACGAGCAAGAATTTTATGATGAGATCAAGAGGGAAGAGCAAAAGATTCGCTCCATGAGTGAGATTAATACAAAAGCGTTTGATCGTCTTGGCTCGTTACTTCAACAAGGAGCAAGGGAGGCAGAATCCTCCACTGATGTCCACAGAACTTCTGCGATTGACCAACTCGAAAGAGAACCAGCTTACTCTTCCGAAGAGGAAGAGCCAATGTCCGAGTTTGAAGATAATAATGAACCGTATGAAGCAGAGGAAGTAGAACACTATGAAATTCTCAGCGAGTCCGACAATCAAGAAGAGCTTGCCTCGGAGGATGTCAATGAAGAATTCGACTTGGAAGATGTTGAAGAGCCAAACAATGAATTGATAGAAGGTGAACTAGAAGAAGGAGAATACGAGTATGAGGGAGACGAACAACAAGAGGCAGAATACGAGTATGAAGGAGAAGAACAAGAAGACGATGGACAATATGTTGAACAAGCTGCAATTGAGGAGGAAGCCGGTGATTATGAAGATCTATTCGAGGACCCAGCAGATGAAGAACACGAAGAGCAGGAAGAGGTAATTGAGCTGGGCTCTAGTGACGAGGAAGAAGAACATGCCCAAAGTGATGAGAATTCGGAAAATTATGACGATGAAGATGGCGAGGCAGAAGAGCAAGCTGACTTTGAAGAAAGCGAGCAACATGGCAACTACGATGCGAGATTCAATGAGCATGAACAAGAGTTACCAAAGTATGACGATAATGCTAATATGTTCTCCGAAATCGCAAACGCCGTCTCGCAACATCTCAATCCAATACACACAGAAGCTGAAAATGATATAGAGGAGACAGAAGATGTTGAAGGTGTTGATATCTCGGATGTCGACGAAGAGGAATCCCTGAATGGTGACTTTGAGGAAGAAGCTGAAGAGTTCGAAGGGTTCAGCGACAATATTGAAGACAATGAGAGTGACGAGGAACCTGAACACGATACTTCTGGTCATGTCGAATCTGATGAGCACTATGAAGATTACGAAGATATTGAACCTGGAAACAGAGCTTCCAATGGAGACTCTCATGAAGACCAAGATAACAGCAATCAATTCAACCAGTTCGAGATCTTAGCTAACGCTGCTCTTCATCAGATCCCAAGCGAAATGGGCACAGAGAATATTGATCACTCTGAGAGCGAAGAGCTTGAAGAGCCAGCCGCAGAAGATGTTGATGATCTGTCTGGCACATCTGAGCCTGAAGATGACGCATTCGTTGCTGAAGATGACGAGGATGCAGAAAGCGAACTTGCAGAAGAAGTCAACAATGACTTAGATGGAAGTGATGCTGGTGCTGAAAACGATGATGTTGAACATCAGCAAGAGGGAGAGGAGGATGTTCAAGCCGAATACCTATTTAATGAGTCAGAAAACGGGGTCGGTAAAGTCGATGAAGTCGAAGTTGACGATGTTGAAGAAGATGGTTCTGATGAACCCGCCGGAAACTCGAACACGGCTGCTGAGCATGTTGAAAGTGAAGAAGAAGAAGAAGTTCCTAAGACACCTGCTTATGAAGAAGAACAATACTACGATTCAGATGATGCTCCTTTCCAAAGTCCTTCGCATAGTTTGTTTGGATCTCTGACCGTTGACGAAGTATCAGTCATCTATGAAAACAACAATGAATCAGAGGATGAACACAAGTCCATTCCAGAAGGTGACATTCTTGATGAACTGAACGAGGTAGAAGAGCCAGACAAGGAAGACGAGGACCAGCTGCCTTCAGATGTGGTCTCCAAAGATGAGTCGGAACCTGCATTGACGACCGAATCAGAACGAAATAGTGAACAGGAATCTGAGCCAGTGGAGACACAAGATAGTTCCAAGCCAAAAAATGATACAGGATTTGTTTCCTTCTCTTCATTCACTGCTCTACCTAATACGTCAAGCATATCATTTAGTATGGCATCATCAGAATTTGCAAAGAGTCTGACAGAGTCAGAGCCTGCCAATGTACCACAAATTGATATTCAAGTTCAAAAGGACGTTATACAGGAGGCTCAAAAGCCAAACCAGGAAGCTATTACGCATGAAGATGATATAAATGCTGACGATAAAGAGGTTGAGCCAGACGTAGAACCAAACTTTGGGGACGGAAAGGAGAAAATACAAGCCTCTGATGAACAAACAGGTGCTTCCGACGAGAATCACCTTAATGAAGAAGCTGATGTTAATGGTATTCAGAAAGACTCCACTGCCCACCAAGAACTGACTGAAAACACACAAGCTCCTCACCTTTCAGCAGACGAGGAAGAAGATGCCGCATCGGAAGATAAAGGTGAATTACCTACTGAAAGTGAGGTAGCTTCAGAACATGAAGCTTCCGGCAACGAAGTAGCTGAAGAACCATCTGTGGAGCTTGAAGAATCACTAATAGCTACTGCTGATTCGATGATAGACAAAACAATTGAAACTTGTCAAACCGCTCTACATACAGCCAAGAAACTTTACCAACATGAAAAGGAAGAAGCTGATAAGATGCTAGAAGAATCACTTGGTGAAAGTGTCGAATCATTTGTCGATCACGTACAGGAAGCTCCAGGGGTCGTATCATCTGCTCTTGACAGCGCTATAAGCTTTGAGAAGAAAGAAGCGGACTCTGTACTCAGAAGTGCGCTAGGAGAAGAGCCAGAAACATTCGTTGAAGATGTAATGGACACATCAGCTCTCAAGAAGGAAGCTGATAATGTTATGTCGAAAGCGCTTGGTGAAACACCTAATGAATTTGTTGAAGAAGTTCTAAACAAAGAGCTGATCGAGAAAGAACTAGACAACATAGCATCGACAGCTTTAGGGGAGGAACCAGAACAACTTGCTGATGAGATGGAGGAAGGTTTCAAAGTGATTGATACTGCAGCGCGCTCAAACAAAGAGCATGAAGGAGACGTGTTTTCAGAGAGTTTGGCACAGGTAGCTGGTGATTTAGTGCACGATGTCGAGAATGCGATCACTAAAGCTATTGAAGATGATCAAATTTCCGTGCATTCTGGCCTGGAAGAAGGTCAATCGAATGTAATTGATCATGCGTCTGTGGAGAATGAGAACGGAGATTCTGAAGCTGTTTCAGAAACAAAGAGCCCTACTGAAAACGTGCTTGAGGAGGCACACAAAGGTACCATTGATGAATCACATCCAGAGTCAAAAGATTACACCAATGAATCACCTTCATCTACTCATGATGATGTTCCTGATGTGGTGAGAAACTCCGTTTTAGAGGCCATCAAAGTTGCCACAAGAATCCAGGAGGAAGGTGAAGCTTTTGTGGAGGAACCATCAAAGCCAAAGTTGAATATGGCGTACTTTACCGGCCAAGACTCTGCTTCGGCTATAGGAAGCTCCAAAGATCTATTGTCTCAAAACACACATCATGAGGAAACAGTAACGCCTACTGATGTTGAAGAAGCACTAGAAACTGAACAAACGGCGAATAAGAAGAGAAAGCTTGAAGAGCAGTCATCCTCGGGCATATTCCATAAGCTGAGAAAGTTTGCAACTTTTGTCGGCTCGAATCTGAGAAGAAATCTTGATGAACCGCTCTCAGACGCTTATATAACTAGAGACGAAATCACCGTTGACCACGAGTCTGACGGGGCAGGAGCAGAAAATGACGTCGAAAACAAAGAGAAATCTGATGAACAAAAGGAGGTCTCACAGGAGCCAACTCAATTCAGTGATGAACTCGAGCAAAATGAGAATTCGGCATCCGCACAAGAAAGCTTCGATAACGTCAATGTCGAAGATGGCATAAATGAAGATGCATTCGAGAAGATTGCTGGTGAACCGGAGGGAAGCAGACCTTCTCAGATTGGGGGTGAAAATACTGCTAGTCCTGCTGAGGTTCTAAAGGAACGTACCAATAACGAAACTGATGATCATGAACTTGAGGAAAGCGAGCTACCAGCCAATACTGGCGACGATGCTGATGGTTATTTAGCGGGTGTCAGTGATAGTATTGATGATGATGTTGAAATGGGTACTGAGGCTCATGAGGTCAACGATGAATCTATATCCAGCCCAGATGGTGTTCCTATTACACTCGAGAGCAACACCAGCGACCATACATCATTACCCGTGGATGACGCAAAGCAACTAAGTGAAGAAGAGGACGAAGTTGAAGTTCCAGAAGGAGTCTCAATTGAAGAAACACTCGACGAACCATTTGAAGAGTCGGCAGAGAAGCAACATGAAGAATCAACTGAAGAACCGGTTGAGAAACCAGCTGAAGAACCAGCTGAAGAACAAGTTGAAGAACAAGTTGAAGAACAAGCTGGAGAACAAGCTGGAGAACAAGCTGGAGAACAAGCTGGAGAACAAGCCGGAGGTGATCTTGAGGAACAAATCAAGGAATCCATTGAGGAACCAATTAAGGAATCCGTCGAGAAATCTATCGAGGAACCAGTTGAAGACAACTCAATTGAGGAACCAGCTCAAGAACCAGTCGAGGAACCAGTGCGGGAACAGGGCGAACAACATGTTGAAGAAGAACTGGCTGGTGCTGACGGGAACACAAAATCAGACGACCATGATGATTCACAACCAGTTCTGGAAACACTTCAAAATGAAATCGATCACCTGACAACATTCCTCGTGGACCAAGTAGAGGACTTGGTAGAAGACCCTGTTGAGGACTTTAACATAGACTCCGCTGAAGACCCCGATCAAGAGGTAGTTGAAAAATCATCCCAGGATGTCCTTGAGCAAGTCCATCAATGCCGTGAGGATATTGGATCTACTGATGAGACATTGAAAATTCCAACCGAGCCAAGTGCATCTAAATCGGGCCTAGAAGTGATCGAAGGTGAGATCGAAGACTTTACTTCATTGGTCTCTGAACAAGTGGAGAAACTTGTTGAAGATCCAGTCGAAGGTGATATCCCTGACAAGGTTGAGCATAAAAGAGTTCAAGCTACCACAGAGGACGATACGGTATACTTCTCCGACGAAGGTAATTCTGACAAAGGAGATCTGAACCTGGACTTCAATGTTGACAAATCTGAACCTGAGCAATTCATAGAGGAGGCTCATGATTTAGCCTCATTTGTTACAGAGCAAGTAGAGGAGTTGATAGAGGAGCCGGTAGAAGATACAATAAGCAGTGGACACGACGATATTGCGGATGATAATGTGCAGGACCACGATGTTGAAGAAGATGGAAACTTGCAGGTTGAAAGTGACGTCGCTGAAAGTAGAAAGGAATCAGTAGCAACATATGATCAAACAGATGCTCATGATTTGAGAGACGACATTGCAGCTGGCGCAGATGACTTAGCTGATGATGCGCTCACAAATGAGTTGAAGGATGGCTCCGACGAACTGGACTTTTCTGAGATAGCACATAAAAAGGTGAGCGATCAGGAAGAAGGTTCAACAGAAAGTAGCTCGAAGAAGGTGGGTTCCAAGTTACCACCTCGTGCCCCAGGAAGTACAAAGTTTGATTTCTCACAGTTACCTGCGCAAAAACCATATCGTTCACCTTTCAAAAGGGCATACGACTTCTTATTTAAAAGACGCAAGACAGCTTCTACTTCTACTTCAAACTTAGAAGAACTGGATAGACCACCACCACTCGAAAATGATCGTGAAGATGCTGAAGATATTGAACAACCATCCAAAAAACGTCAAAAAACAGAAACTTCTGCTAAGATGGAGGACTTTCATAATCATATCATCATGAAGACTAGGAGTGGCAAGATAGTTGGTGCGAATACAGAAGCTGAGATTCAAGAGGCCAAGGAAATTGAAAGTAAGGAAGATGAATTGATAGATCGAATTGCGCACGGTCAGATTCAAACTTCTCAAGCTATTCGAGAAATTGCAGTAGAACATGAACGAATCGAGGGTCATCATGATGAAGCAGATGAGCATATCAAGGATGGAGATACTAAAGACCTGGGAGGCGAAGAGCTGGACAAGAAAGAGGAGTTTCAAGAAGCTGGTAAGGAAAATGAAGAAGAAGGCACAGAAGCTGCCAAGAACGAGGAACAGCAAGAGCATAAAGTAGAAGAAGAAGTTGTGCTTGAATCCCCCGCTCCTGAAGACCTTCCTACTAGACCTAGTACACCACCATTAGAGTCCACTGAAGTTTCTGCAGCGACCACGCCTAGAAGAAGCAGAAGAAAGAGAAAACAGACTGTCAAAGCAGCTGCAAATGATGATGGGGAGACAGAAACAGAGACAGCGAAAAGAAGAACCAGATCGAAGACTCGCAAAGCGCCACCACCAAAAAGTGAAAGAAAATTGAGAAGTAGAACAAAGTGATGCCTGATATGAGATATGTTTAGATACGTTTTGATTTGTCATGAGTTTGATTTATAATATATTATCAATAATAGTTACATTTGGAATGTGTAGTCATTAATTTCATTTAATTCAGGAGTTATATACATGTAAGGAATTTGAATATCTATAATGGGGTTTTATTTAGTTGACTGTCTTTATGCGACATGTTTCATGAGGTACTCAAAGCATGAGAAAAAGGCAACACTTGTGAACACCGATCTCATCACACTAACACTTAGGCCTCTGTACATCTTTCTTGTTGGGAAACTCAACGTTCTAAGTAGGACAGGCTTTGTTGGTTTCCTAGCCAATTCTCTAATGATATTGGATGTAATATCTCTTTGTGTCAATGATTTTACCGTGTCAATTGGGAAAACCAAGACCCAACTGAAGACACCAGACATAGCAGCAGCGACAGTGATACTTAGTGTACCCATGGGTATCGTACCGAATAGTTTCCCATTCTTGTCTGCAAATGCCTCTATCAAGATTTTCGAAGTTTCATAGATACTGAAATATAAGGCTGATCCAAAGGCATCTCTTAGGAAATGGAACTTGTAACCTGAATATAGACCCAGGATACCCTCGCATCTCCGTATCTGTCTTGCAACTTGGAACGTTGTCTTGGGCATTCTTCTTGGATTTAGGCCCAATTCACCTTGCATAAGGACGTATAGCTGTTGGAACAATTTGGTGAATTCAAAGGGACATGCGAATAAACTTGTAGCACCACCTGCAGCAAAGCCTGAAGCGAATGAGATTGGAGCATTATTTATGGCCAATATGATTTTGGTTTTCATTTGAGAATCCGTATCTTTTGATTTGATAGGTTTTATCGTATAGTCCTGAAGTAATGCAGCGTATGGTTTGGATGCGGTATAAAGAGAGACACCCAGCGATTTGGAGAATGATGTGGACAATAATGGAGCAGTGACACCTCTGAACAAACCTTTAACACCTTCATGCTTGATAGTTTTCCTTAGACAGTCAAAGATCCCATTGAAAGGATGTGTCTGCATTCTTGTCTTGATGGAGTCCATAGGGAACCCCACGACGGTAGAGAATAGAGATGCAGTGTATGAAAGAATGGTTGGTCTCCATGGTTGAAGACTTTGAGGTAGGATGTGTATGCAATGGTTCAAATCTAGTTCTCCTGTAATAGCCGGGGCCACTGTGGCCTTGTAAGAGACGCTCATCGGAGTTTTGTTATCAGTTGTAGCGGCTGGTATTCTGGATATTAGTGAATATGTGGATTATCTGTTTGATTTAATTGAATAGCTTTGGATTGATATGTATATCAGAGCATACTACCATAAAGAAAGGTCTTTGTTTGGAGGAAAACCAATCGTTCGAAAGGATATTTGTGATTTGGTAAAGTATTCCTCGAGGAATTAGCTCAGTCCTTTGAATGTTGAGAGTTTGACCTTCTTAAAAGCAACAGTATCAGCACAGATCACCGGTGTGTTGTGGGTTTTTGTGAGTTATGGATTCAAATTGTGGTGAATCTCGTGGTTTCGTGAATCGTGATGACTTCGTCAACATTTTTTCTTCGGATTTTGATCATAAAGCGTAATTTTCGAGATACGATAAGTGTGGGATTTGAAGATACATATGAAGACAATGTCATAAATACTCTACAGGATCGCCATAAAGTTTACATGTTTATGGACATCTCCAGATTCTGGGGTTCAGAGACGTTTTTTTTTCCATTTCATTCGACACTTGAACTGTTAATATTGACTATTATACAAGATAAAAATCAGATTTAAGCTTGTTTCTTACCAGCAGTGGAAACAACCTTGGTTTGCTTGGTAGAGGCAGATGTAGTCTTACCCTCAGTGGCAGTAGCTTCAGCAGCAGCTTTGGCAGCAAGTTCGGCTTCTTCCTTGTTGAAAGCTTCCAATCTTTGTTGATATTCCCATTCACCGTAAAATAGACCGATTTGTAAAGTGATGATACCACCTAATAAGAAGATAATCATGTAAGATGAAGCAGCAATGACATTGATACCAGTGTTGGCATCAACTTCACCCCAGTTCCCGTGTAGGGCACTTTCAGCACCAGTTTTCAAGTTGGTCAAGTAAACACAAACAGCCAAAACGTACAACAACAATGAACCGTATTCAAAGTATTTGGAGTCTTCAGATGGTTTGTACAATTTGATAAACATACCAATGAAACCTAACCCGATGAAGAAGTGTAAAATGTGTAATGGGATTCTTGGAATCTCGGCCCAAGTAGCATAATGTCTCAATGAGTTTTCAAAAGCAGCTTCGGTAGCAGAATGAGTGAACAATGTCTTAGCATCGTATGGTAAGTTACCCATTAACAAACCGAGGAAGAAGAAAGTACCTAAATGAATCACATTTTTGTTAATATCAAGTAATCAATAGTACTCAAACTGGGGGATGAGCCATTGTCCCTATGAAAATCTTCATGGAAACATACCAGCAATGATCAAACCATTGGCGACTGGGAGAAGGTCTTTGTATTTGAGAGCCATTATGAAAGCAATTTACTATCTAGAAAGTGAATTAGAGCACTGCTTAGAGACGTCGACCTTTGCCACAACAATGTACTTATCAGTGCTGATTCCTGAAAGGAAAAAAATCTGGAAAGCCGTAAGACTGCGGCCAGGGTCTGTAACCGCAGATTAAGCCATATGTGAAATGCCAGTATCAAGATTCGAATTTGGAGGTAGTGAACAATGATACCTGTCAATGGCTATAGGATATAGTCATATTGATGTACAGAGAGCTTCTTAAAATATTAAAAACTACCATGTTTCTACGACCGTTGTAACCCAAACAAATATTATAAAACCCGAACCCTAAACTATTTTTATTTTAAAATTAATACAGTGTTATATAGAAAGTTCTTAAGCTTCAACGGCTTCAGCAGCTGGTTCTTCAGCAGCAACTTCTTCAACTGGTTCTTGCTTTTGGACATAAGACTTGACAGTTGGAGCTGGGATGACTTCGTCTTCCTTTGGTTCACGGACCTTGACGTAATCTGGCAAGGAAGTTGGACCTCTCTTGTTGGTGGCTGGGTCTCTCATGATCTTGACCTTAACACCTAAAACACCTTGTCTCAATAAGACGTGACGGGTGGCAGTGTCAATGAAGTCACGGACTGGTTGACCAGAGTGGATCAAGAAACCATCTTGGAACTTCATGGATTTGGCACGGGCGGCTCTTAATTTACCGGAAATGACAACTTCAACACCCTTAGCACCAGATTCCATAACGTATCTGACAACACCGTAAGCGGCACGACGGATGGCTAAACCGTTCAACAATTTGAATTTCAAAGATTCAGCTTGAGCAACAGCAGACAAACCACGGTCTTGAACTCTTTCAGCGTACAAAACAATGTTACCTGGAGCAAATTTGAATCTCTTTTGGACCAAAGAGGTCAATTCGTAGATTCTTCTACCGTTTTCACCCAAGACAGCATTGGTTTGAGTGGCTCTGATGATAACTTCAGTTCTGGTTGGAGTAACTCTGACTTCAACACCAGCGTAACCTTGTTCAGCTAATTCTCTGGTGAAGAATTCGTTTAATTCGGCGTAGAAGACACCGTCAGCGACCAATTTTCTTTTCTTTGAGATGATGTTAACCATTTTGTCTGTTGTACTGTGAAGTATATGGAATCTAGGTATTGATGTTTGTACTATAGTGAACAATCTTGTATACTATATTTTTTTCACCATACCATCGACTGACTGAAGATTTTTTTTTCACTTCGAGAGGGTAAGCGAGATTTCGTCTTGGGGTCCGGGTGTTAAAGTCTCGAGCCCTAATGTTTTTTTCGGAGCACAGGTCACATGATCATACTTAGGGCTCAAGCAAAAATCAAGATTCGCGGTCAGGAAACGTAACTGTACACATGTAACAAAGTCTAGAATCAAGAATCTAGATTCGTATTGTTCCGAGTTGTAAATGGTGCTTGCCGATTGGAGGCTCAAAAGTGTAAAGCAAATCCGCATTGAGTAAGACTATCCATTACATCAGGCTAACAGACTACAGTTAGCTTGAACTGTGAAAGCAGCACGTTGGTCTGGCTGCTCTAGCGTAATCCATCAACGATTTGTTTGGCTAGATACTATACATTAACTAGGATAATTCACTCTAGACAGTCCAGTGAAGCTACTCTACATATAATACTAGTATCCTATTCCTAACAATATCCTTCGACATGGATTAACTAGCAGTTAGCTCATACGAGTGAAAGGTCTGCCAGTGTTATCTGGGCGAACTTTATTTTGATCTCGTCAAACAGCGAAGTGTAAACAAACGCGCTCTGCTTTTTGTGCCTGAGACGCGGTACAATTTATACAACTGCTGTACCTTAACAAATGCTCATATGGCAGCGTAATACGAGAATACTAGAGGATACTGAACGACCTAGGATAGTCAATAATAGTATATACCATTAAGACTATCGAGCATTGTATAAGCTCCAGAGAAAATGTCGGTTTTGCATTCTCCATGTGCCCATTTTAGCCATCATTCTCTTCTCTCCAGACTCCAGAGAAATGATAACAGAATCACTCGAGTGATAAGCACTGCGAATCCATAACCAAAACACCTCCTTAATTCTGCTCTTGTGTGGGTTACTGTTTGTTTTGAAAACAACATGCCAGAGCAAAATAATGGCTCCAAGCTTTCACCGCCTCAACGTATCTTCAAACAATGGCACCTCAGCCAATGAAATGCTGGGAAGTTGGGAAAACTGAAGCAACTTGCAACTACGATTGAAAAGCATAAGGCAACGGAAAATACTCGAGGTACTAATCATAGACCGTGGCACATAAGGTTCAATTCTCAGCTTTCCCGGCATGTGAACTGTACTAAACGTGCGCTAGTATTGTGGCGTACCATGGGTAGTTGTAACTTGTTTGTTACGTTCAGTTAACATATCGAAGACAATACAAGGGTATTGCTAATAACCATACCCTGAGAAGAGTCAACGTTGAAGCCATTTGCCGTAGACGAGAGTTTATCATACCAGCCTGTGACAGCTCCTCGGTGATTCAACTGAATCGAGCTGGTACCTTTCCACAAAAAGCCTATATTTAGCCAGCTTCTTGGTCTTTCTCAGCAAATCGTTGAGATCTTTGTAGATGAAAAAATTCAAAGAATGCAACCCAAGATCTCAGCTCGCATAACAATACATAAACATGCGTCATGTGTGGCCCAATTTGGAAGTCCACCAGATCTGAAAAGCCAAAAACAGACTCCTCGGGCCAAACCGTTCCCAATTGGGTATCAGTCCAGACTGAATCTAGTCGAACATGCGCTTGAGAGAACAAGAATCTGGCCAATTGGGAATGTAAACAAGCGACTTGAGGATACATCTTTGATCTGGGATCATAAAAAAATATCAAAACAACAACAACTTGATATATCTTCAAAAATGTGTATATAAAGACTGGCTATTCCTACTTTCAACTCAAGTATTCTCATTATTCTTTTCATCATCACCAATCCAAAAGTTCCAACTTTAGTCACTCTTTCAACAAACAAATCATATTCACAATGCAATTCCAATTAGTCACTTTGTTATCCATCGCTGCTTACGCTACCGCTGCCACCTCCACTGTCACCATTGAACAATCTTCAACTGTTGTCTCTTCTATCGAAGACTGTGGTTCCACCGTTACCAACTGTCCAGCCAAGACTGCCACTGAAGTTCCATTAACCACCGGTACTTCCAACTCCACCTCTGCTTACAACAACGGTACCATCGTTGCTCCAACTGTTACCACTTACGAAGGTGCTGCTAACGGTATGTACGCTCCATTCGGTGTTGTTGCTTTGGCCGGTGCTGCTGCTTTGTTATTATAAGCCGTTTAGACTTATTTTGCAGCATTCATTAGATACCACGCATAAACACATTTTAGAAATGGGGGGTTTTCACACAGGTCATATAAGTACGGGTTACTGGTTTATTGTTTTCATTTTTGTATATTAGAAACATAGCTACTCATAATAGAAGTTTTGCTTTTCAGCTTTAATAACATGCTGTAGTCTCCATTATTGTCATTTCAAAAATTTCCAGTATTGTGACTTGGATCTTGGATCTCAGACGTTGCTTATTGTTTTTTAGGACTATTTACACTTGTCAAAATGACAGCTGGAATTTTCTTCGCGAACTCGTTACCCGCTTTTCAGATCTTTTAGGCAATCTTTCCCTTTTCAGTAAATGGGTATGTTGATTAGCACATTCTTGACGAAGCATTCTCCATATATCTGTCTCAAGAAATTAGACCACACTGCACAGCTCCCCGATTCTGTGAGGTTTACAAGTGTGTTTTTGCAAAGTTTTGTTATCATCAGTTTTTTACAATAGGAGAAACATTGTCCTTCATACATCAAAATTGACACTTTTTCTTTAAACTTCAGCAAAATCCAGATCTAGAGATCCTTTAATACTCAAGCAAAAATACATTAAAATTCAATAAACTACAAATATCTGCGCAATGAGAAGTTTCAAGTGTGTCGTTGTTGGTGATGGGTAAGTAATAACTGTCATTTTCTGTTAAGCAATGGGTTATTCGGCGACCTTGACACCGCCTAGTGTCATGTCAGATTTGTTGATATCGTCAGCCTTATGGACCCTAATGGAAAAGATCATATACCAGCATCAGAGAACTAACAAGACAAAACGTATTATAGTGCCGTTGGTAAGACTTGTTTACTTATAAGTTACACTACAAACACATTCCCACAAGATTATATTCCAACTGTTTTTGACAATTATACCAAAAACACTTTGTTCGAAGGTGCACACTACAAGCTAGAACTATGGGATACTGCTGGTCAAGAAGATTACGATAGATTAAGACCATTGTCATACCCTCAAACAGACGTCTTCTTAGTCTGCTTCTCCATTGTGGAACCATCATCTTTCAAGAACATCAAAAGTAAATGGATTCCAGAGATTAGACATCACTCTTCAGACTCTGTTCAAATACTATTGGTCGGTACCAAAGCCGATTTGAGAGATGATCCACATACATTAGACAGACTAGAAGAATCCGGTAATGAACCAATCTCCAAGGCTGAAGGTAGAAAAATCGCTAAGGAATACGGATTATACGACTATTTGGAATGTTCCGCTGCTACTCAAGAAGGTGTTGAAGAGATCTTTGATTCTGTGATAAAAGCTGTGTTACATGGTGAAAGAGAAGTTGCTGCCCCATCTGCACCAGCTACTGCTAATGCCGCTACAAATAAGGCTGCTAATGCCCAAGAGCCAACTAGAATCTCTAAAAAGCCAAGAAAGAAGGCTAAATGTACTATTTTATAAGCATTGGACGTTGGTCCCGTTAAAGTGCATCAGTTAAACTGAAGCTTCACGTCTCCTTTAGATCATTCATAAAAAAAAATTTGTTACATGTGTGCTTCTGTTATCAGATCACTTTCTTTTTATCTCATATTGTTCTTTTTATACTTCTTTACTTCACTCTCAATAAAATGTGTTTGTCATACTATCGCCATGTAGTACAATCGATGAAAAAATAAAATAAATGCTTAATAAAACTAATATACAAGTGAAAATATGTAAGATTAACGACCCATCAATTTGGCAGCTCTTAATGGATGAACACCTTTCAAATCTTGAGCTTTCTTTTGATCATCCTTCTTCATCTTCTCGGCTCTTTCTTCTTTTAATCTTTGCTTTCTCTCTTCCAATAATTTAGTATTCTTGTCTCTAATCTTCTCCAATCTGTTTGATGAATTACCACCACCACCAACGGTCAGCTCAACATTGATCTTTCTGTTTCTCAAAGTAGAGTGGTGCATACGTAGGGCAACTTCCATCTTGTGTTGAATATCACCTTTATCACCATCAAATTCCAAAAACGCAATACCCTTGTCAGTTCTAATCCTTATTCTGTCAGGACTTGATGCACCGAAATGTGATAGTAATTCAGTTTGTGTGATGTCATATGGTAAGTTACCAACGAAAAGTAAAAATCTTGGACCAGAACTTGAGCCTGAACCTTTACCCTTTTTACCTCTTCTTGTTTTACGTTTCTTCTTCACTGGTTCACCATTTTCATTAGCTTCTACCACTGGTGCCTCATCTTTTGGCTTGGTCTCCTCTGTAGCATCTTCTGTCTTGTCTTTCTTGGTCTTGTTACGGAACTCAAGAGCTTTCTTTTGTTTCTTTGTAAGTTTTGCTTCAACTTCAGACATCGTGAACTGTGATCGTGTATGTCTAGAACTGTGTCTTTATGGTTCTTTATCGGATGTTAGTTCACTATTATAGCACATCACTTTCTTGCATACATAGAATTTTTTTTATCAGACCCGATGCATTTTGGCAGACCGTTTAATAGGCGAAAATAAAAAAGCACACACAACGGGACAGAAACTAAAGGAATGATGCTGAGCTGTACTACATAAATAAAGAGAAAGTTTTATAGCTATTTAGGTACATTTTACCTCCATTTACAGGGTTTCGATTTTTTATCAAATATTATTTTGATTGTCTGATTTTTATATGAATTTTTCGACCTTGTTATTTCCAATTGAAAGAAAATTTCGATCTTCCAAAAACAGCTCCAGCAACATCCGAATATATCGATGTAGACGAAAACTTATTTTAATAGTATTTAAAGCTCTGCATAATGTCTATTACCTTCATATTAAAAAGACTCTGTTGATAGCTGTAAACACGACACAATGTTAATGAACCTTACATAAATGACAGATGAAGTATTTCTGAAAATTATACGTACCTAAGTATAGTATCGGAAAGCTGTTCTGCACCTTTTCCTTTACAATATCAACCATTCAATCATCTAACAATGAAGGATAGAGAGCCTGAAAGACCAAAAACCGAAAATGAATCACTAATAAGAGCCAGAAAACATTCTGTAAGCCCCACACGAAATAAGTCCTCAAGGAACGATTTCCGTGAGAGGTCAAGAGACAGATCTGTTGATAGATCAAGCATAATATCACGAGCCACAACCGAGAGACACAGCTCTCCAACGAAAAGATCCATAGAGAAATCACCGGAAACAAACGAAGCATTACAGTCACAAGACGATAGAGGTCGTACCTCATCCAGAAAAGCCGATGATATCTCGGAGGATCATGATCATAATGTCGATGAGTCTCAAGATATAATGTTACAATTGATGGGATTTGGGGCTTTTGACTCGACAAAGGGGAAACATGTTGCTGGTGTTGGTTCGGGGTCCGCAAAGAAGAATAAGAAGGCACAATTTAGACAGTATATGAATCGAGAAAAGGGGTTTAATAGAAATTTGTCACCTGAAAGAGGCGGGAAACGGAAGTGAAGATAATTGTAAGTCTACAAAGAGAGAGTTTTTTTGCTATTCTGGATAACAGGAATCTATGGTATTTATAATATTTCTATATGAGTGTATCCAGATTCTCTATTTAGTGTGTTCAGCGTATAGTTCTTCATACATTTGTTTAATATCAGTGTAAGCTTTTGTCAATTTGGACACTTTAGTTTGTAGTTCCTTAACCAATTCACCGTTGTTTCCAGATGATGGTTCGTTGGAAAACACGACTTCTGAGTTAACCATGGTCAAGTTTTCAAATTGTAAGGCCTCCTTGGAGACTCTGTTTAAATGTTCCTCGATATCGAATAACTTCTTTTCTGGGACATCACCAATTTGGAAAACAATGTCTTGCTCTTTTGGATTTCGGTTACTTAGCACCCTCTTGAATTGTGGGATAGCTTTCGAGGTCTTATCAATAGCTTGGTTCATAGTAGACTTATGAATACTGAAAACTTCAATATTTGTTATCTTGCTTCCTAATTCTTTCAATTCTTTGACAATTTGCTTAGACAACACATCACTCACTGTGATCTTACCCACTGAATCACCAGAAACCAATAGGGATCCATCTAGTGATAACGCTAGACTGGTGACAGGGTTTGGACTATGATGTGTTAATGTACTAGTTAATTGATGATCTTCACTTAGTGTAACAACTTTACCATAACCACCTTTGGCTTCAAGGACATTTGTAGCTGGGTTTGGCTCATACAAGTTAATTTGACGGATGTTACCATTGTTCAACCCAATGTAGATGGCACGATCTGCGGAATCAACCACAACGGATTCGATTTGTTGACCAATGATGAATGTAGACAATAGTTGGAAAGTAGCCATTTCATACACACGTATCGTGCAATCTCTAGAGACAGTGTAAAATTTGGAATCATTGTGGATACTGTTATTTATGAAAATGTCAGTGACTTCCAAAGTGTTATCTGAAATGACACGAGCAGGTTTCAAGACTTTTTCTTCATCTTTGACAAATGAGACAAGGTCAATGATTTTCCATACCAACACTCTAGCATCTTTACCTGCAGAGACCAAGTAGGACCCATCTGCAGTGGTTTTCAAAACGTTTACACTTTGATAGTGAGCATCTTTAACACAGAGTAGTAAACCTGAGTTTAATTCCCAAACGTATATCTTACCACTTGTACTACCACCGATTAACAAGTATGGTAATCTGAATTTAGGGAAATCATGCTCTTGATCCTCTTCAATGTCATATTCTTCATTATAGATACTTGGGGCATTTGGACATAATGTCAAACTGGTCAATTGTTCTGGGATTGGGATTCTTTGGTCTGGTGATTCTTTACCCCAAGTATACACATTGATCAAAGCTTTCCCCCTCGAGGCCACAAACACTCTATCACCTGCATTTGTACCTGTTATAACAGATCCATGTGGGTAAGATGAAGATTGACGGAAAGCACTATTGTGACTCTGTGTGTGGATTGAAGTGGCGTAGGCGTTCACTTGAGCAGCGTTCTTGTCATCTGCAAAGCCTTCTGAGTTGTAAAAGACGATTTCCTCCATCGTTGTCTCGTTGTTTTGTTGTGGTTTAGTGATTTACCTACATTTCAATCTATTATTCAAAGGTATACAGATTAATTTTTTTTTCATACCTCATCGGCTGGTTAGAAGCCCCGGGATCCCAGATTCTATACGCCAAAATCTCAACGCGGTTAGAAATTGAAATATTTCAATCTAATTGATCTGAGTTCTTTCAAAAGAGCCACAACAAAACAATCCATAGAAAAACGGTAGAGGCCAGAATCGATTGCATAAGATGCCGCTAAATATCATTGGGAAAATGATCCTTGAAGGACCGGAGGTGCTTCCTGGCTGGGAGTATCTCAAGAAATACGGTCCTATAATTGCCGCTCTAGGTGGGATCAAGTACTACTTCTATGGCCAAACAAACACTTGGGAAAGAGATCTCCATGGGAAAGTCTACATCATCACTGGTGGTACCTCTGGGCTTGGTGCCGCGCTAGTGGACAACTTGGCCTCGCGTGGTGCTCAACTTATCTTGTTAGTGCGAACAATTGAAGATTCATGGTTAACCGAATACATTTCAGATCTTAGAGACAAGCATTCGAATTTCTTGATCTATGCTGAAGAGTGTGATTTATCATCTTTATACTCTGTTAGAAAATTCGCCACTAGATGGTTGGACAATGCCCCACCAAGAAGATTAGATGGTGTCATCTGTACTGCTGCTGAAGCGTTACCATATGGTAAAGAACGTGAGAATTCTGTTGATGGTATCGAACTTCAAACTGCCACCAACTATGCTGGTCATTACCACTTGTTGACATTACTTTCACCTTCCCTTAGAGCTCAGATTCCGGATAGAGATGTGAGAGTGGTATTGACAACTTGTTTATCTCAATCTATGGCGGACTTGGATTTGGAAGATCCATTATTCATGACCAGACGTTATCCAAAGAATAAACCATGGAGAGTATATGGTACGTCGAAATTGCAATTGGGGTTATTCGCTAGAGAGTTCCAAAGAAGATTGTTGGCAGCACCAAGAAAAGATGGTGCTCCATGTAATGTGAGAGTCAATTTGGTTAATCCAGGTCTAATGAGAACACCAAGTACAAAGAGAGTCTTCACTTTCGGTTCATTGATCGGGTTGTTGCTATATGTCATCTTCTGGCCATTATTGTGGATCTTTTTAAAATCTCCATACCGTGGAATTCAATCAATACTTCATGCATTGATGTGTCCTGATTTCATCAATTTAGACGGTGGTAATTTCATATCTGATTGTGCCATTTACAAACCTGCAAGACCAGAGTTAGATGATCCAGAATTACAAAGAAAGTTGTTTGATAACACTGAGAAGCTAATCGAAAAAGTGGAGAAGGATTCTGCTTATAAGCGTAAGAAGGCTGAACTAGACGCTAAAAAGGCCAACAAGGGGAAGAACATCGAGAAGACCAGTGAACAGAGCAATAACAAAATGGGTGTTCCAACAAACACAGTCAAAGATGAAGTGCCATTATTCCCGGATTTCGAGAATGAGAAGCTGGACTCAACTGCTACGAAAAGCACCTCTGACAGCAACAACAACAGCAGCAAGAAGTCCAAGCCAGCACCAAAGAAGAAGAAAGGCAGTAAGAAAGTGTAGTTAGCTAGCTCATAGACTCTTTAATCGGTTAAGTCAGCATCATTATATTGTAGTAATTCCGCGCACGTGACTCTCTCTATCTTTTCAGACCATCAAGAGGTTTTCCTTATCTTTTATCTCCACCAATGAAATTCCTGGCGGCTCAAGCACCGAAAGGCAGATCAAGATCAAGAACGCAGCCAAAACAAAGGCTGACATTTGATCTTCAACAACAATTCCAACTGTGACAGCTCAGCACTCCAAGGCAACAAACAACACCGTGGGAACCCCCATTTTAATTACTAAAATCAAAGCCAAGTCTCGGTCGTACCATCAAGCAAATCCAAGGCAAACGGTCGCGGAAAATCTGATAATCAATATCTCAATCAGGCGTCTCACTATTACTCAGTTAAAAAGCCTCATAGAAAGACACTCGTCCACTTGATTTGATCCTACTACAAACCAACATCCAGAACACATGGCGTCCTCTCCCATGTCCTCTTTAACACGACTCTTGCAGAAGCAGAACGATGACAAGAAGCACAAATCATCCAACTTGGGCGGCGCTGCCGCTGGAATTGACGATGAACTACAGAATGCAATCTCTATAGAAGGTGTTGAAGTGCCAACTTATGTCCAGGATCCAACAAACGAAACCATCCATGAATCAAGTCTTAGTGAAAGAAGCCCCATCGCCATTAATCCATCCAGTTACTCCAGGGCGCCTCCTATCAGAGCTCCATTACAGGCGTCAATCCATCGTCAACCATCTAGTAGTAGTTTCTACAATGGCGGTTCCTCATACACAAACCATTCCTATTCATCAAGCATACCATATTCTGCACCAAACAGTGGGAACAACTCCGAGTCACATTCGCATTCATCTTCATCAATCCCAAGAATGAATGGCCTGCCTTCAAATATCTCCATGATTGAATCCATCAATATCACATCACCAAAAGTTAACACCACTACTATCGAGCCAAGATTCATCATATCCAAGCAAAAAGTCGCTGCGGCTCAACAATCAAGATCCATGTCCTCTTCACAGCAGAATAGCAGCATGCTTTCCCGTTCAAGAGGTTCTCATGTTGATCTGAGTACTTTTTACAATAACTACTCTTCGTCACAAGTTTCACCAATCACTGCGACTCCACATATGGAAGTGGGTACCGGATCACCTTCAAGCAATTCAAGTTTTGAATCTTCACATATGAAATCAAGACATAGTTCCATGGCTGATTTGAAAAGATTTTTCAAAAAATCAAGCTCATCTCCCAAGGCATCAAGTAACGGTATCTCATCCTCGAGTTTTGCCATGTCTCCCATCTCAAGCACTTTTTCCATTGGGAGCGGTACACCTAGAGACAGATCCGAGAGTTTTAGCTCTTCATACAGTAACAACGTTTCACAATATACAACACCACAAACATTACCATTCTCCAAGAGATATGGGAAATTTGGTGAAAACTTGGGTGCAGGTGCCGGTGGGTCAGTGAGACTTGTCAAGAGACTTGCTGATCAAAGAGTCTTTGCAGTCAAAGAATTCAGACCTCGTGCACAAAATGAAACAAGAAGAGAATACGCTAAAAAGATCACTGGTGAATATTGTATTGGGTCTACATTAAGACATCAAAACATTATCGAAACTGTCGAAATCGCTTATGAAAATGATCGTATCTTGCAAGTCATGGAATATTGTGACTATGATCTTTTCGCCATCGTCATGTCCAACAAAATGTCATCACACGAGATTGATTGTTGTTTCAAGCAAATCTTGACAGGTATCGAATATTTGCATCACATGGGGTTGGCTCATAGAGACTTGAAATTGGATAACTGTGTTATTAATGCCCAGGGGATTGTGAAATTGATTGATTTTGGCTCTGCCGTGGTGTTTTCCTACCCATTCTCCAAAACTTTGATTGAAGCTTCAGGTATTGTTGGGTCTGATCCTTACTTGTCTCCAGAGACTCTTGTTTTCTCGAAATATGACCCAAGACCAGTGGATATCTGGTCTGCTGCCATGATTTACTGTTGTATGGTCTTGAAGAAGTTTCCTTGGAAAATTCCAAAATTGGCTGATAACAGTTTTAAGCTGTTCTGTTCCGGGAGAAATTCTGATTCTTTGAGTGCATTGTTAACTAGGGTTCCAGCTCCTAAACCAGTGGAAACTGTCCCAATCGCTAAACCAAGCGGATTGTCAAACTTATCCAAGGCCTTATCTAAACCATTGGAGCAAGTTGAATCAGCAACTGAAGCCAAGACTATCACACCTGAAGAGACACAAAGCCCAATTGAACAAGAAACAACGCCAACTGATCCTGCACCAGCATACGAGGAACAAGCTCCAGTAAAAGAATCTGGTGAAGCTCATACTTCACAATTAGTTGGTGAAGCAAGACTACTTCAAGCATTACCAGCTCCAGTGAGAACAGTCATTGGTAAGATGGTTGATTTGGCTCCAGCTTGTAGAGCTTCCATTGACGAAGTGATGAATGACTCTTGGATCAAGAGTATTGAGATGTGTTCTGTTGAAGATCATTTCGATGGTTCAGGTATTTCTAGTCCGGTTTATCACAGAGCTAAGAATCATAAGCATACTGACGTTGACCAGTCAGAAGCCCATATTGCATCTTTGGAGAAGAAGAAGAAGAATAGAGGTTGAGTCACATATGACAATTCTAGACATGAAAACCTGTATTTAATCACTAGCGCTTTTGTCGCATCCCATACATATATTGATATGCTTCTAGAAGAACATATCGAGAAAGCACGAAAGTGCACATGTACATCAACTTTATAGAAACTTATTTATACATACTAATGATACACCTAATATACCACTGAAAAAGCATAGAAGCAATACAGTAGTCTGATGCGATACTACATTATAACGACTTGTTTTCTTTAATATTTATTGACTATGTACAATTACCAAACAACCTGGATTTCAAACCTATTCATACCACAACATTAATACCTATACTTTTAGCAGAAGCAATGATACTCTTACAAATACCTTCCATTTCCAAATCCTTATGACGCAAATCAGTCTTCTTAATCTTTGCAATCTCATAAATATGCTTCAATGAAACTTCACCGGCAAATGGTTTCCCAGGACCAACTTCAGCGGCACCTTTAGTGATATTGGCAGCTCTCATCAACAAGTATGAAGTTGGTGGGGATTTCAATTCAAAGGCAAATGATCTATCAGGTTTGATTGTAAGGGCAACTGGGATTGGGATACCTGGAGCGTATGAAGCTGTTCTGGCATTGAATTCTTTACAGAAATCAATGGCTTTAACACCTTTGGAACCTAAGGCTGGACCGACTGGAGGAGTTGGAGCGGCTTGACCGGCGTTGACTATTAGTTTAACGAAAACATTCTTTGCAGCAGCGGCACCACCACGAGCTGACATCTTGGATAGGGTATGTGTGTGACTTGTATTGGATCTGAAGTCTTGATATCTATGATAGATTGATGTTTTTCAGAATGGAAAAAGGAAAAAGTTTGGGAGTGCATTACGTAATCGATATCGGTAAGTGCACTCAGCGCATTACGTCCTACTATCTAAGCAGACCATTTGGCTACTTTCACTGATAGAATCTTGCGGTATATGAAAAGACTACAAATATATTAGTATTCGGTCATGCCGTTGTTGATCATAAATTCTATGCAGTTTGTTTATTAATGAATGAAGAAAAAAAACGAATGAGCTAATGCAGAGGTGTAAAAATGAAAATGTGGTAACGTTTTGTTCTTGTCATTACATGACGAATTTAGTATCTTTTGAATCTTTTGGACTTGCCATGACTTTGTTCTTTGGAATATCTTTTCTTACTCTTCCCGGAAAGATTACCCAGGTTATTAGTTGGCGTTAGACCATTGATCTTGGTTTTTTTGAAACTTGGGCTAGCTGTTGGTGGTTGCATTGGTTTAGGCATGTTGACACCTAGGGATTTCAATCTAGTCGTGGCTGGACTAGCTGATCTGGAAGAGGAGGAGGATGATGTGACAGAGGATGTGGATGAGGTTGAGTCTGCAACTGGTTTAGGCTTGCTTGCCTTCTTGGACTTTTTAGCACCGTTGGTGACAGATGCTTGTGGGACACTCTTATGTGTCAATCTTGTATAGATCAAATAATAAGCCGATGGGTCCCTCAATGCTTGCTTTTCAGTGATGGTATTTATGTATTCGTCATCATATGTGGCCCAAGTACCATCTGGTTGACGACAATGTGCGACATAATGACCAGAAGAGACTGATCTACCTTCATGGACAACAACTGAAATGAGTTGATATAGGACAGGTTCTGATTTTGTAGTGTATTGTGACAGATCCAAGATTAATGGGTACGAAACGCCCTGTTTCACTTTAGTGGAGGAGTTACCATTAAATCTAAATCTTTTCAAATGGACACCCAAAGTTTCAGGAGCTCTATCAATCGTACTGATCTTGACAGCACTTGTTCTTTGTTTACATTTCTCACAAACGTACCCACTCTTATCAGATCTATCAGGTTTGATCAACTCAGGGGAGAAGAAATCCCTTATGGATTTTATGATTGAATATCTATGTTTAGTTTGTGAAGCGTCTTCTTCATCTGGTTGACTGTTCTTTCTTGTGTTGCCCAAGTGTAATGAAAGATCGTAAAACTCTTGTTGAGTTTTGGAGACATGGCCACAATTTTTACATGTAACAAATTGATCCAACAACCCACCAAAGATATCGTAAATGATACTCTCGTTTAATTTGTGTCCCTTTGGTGTACTGTCTTCTTGCAAACGGGATAGTAGTGACATGAAGTATTCATGTGAATCCTCTTGTTGCCATTCGGACATCATACAATTGATATCATCCAATCTACCAATCAACTTCTTTGGATTGATGAATTTTGGACCACCTTTCTTAACAGTTTTACTTTCCAATCCCCACATCTTTGCCGATGTTTCTGCTAAAACTTGCGAGACTGATCTTGGGTTAATAGTGTCTTTGTATTTATTCAACAAGATGTCATTCAAGTAGTGCTGAACAGCTGGGATATGGATCATTGCTTGCACAGCGGCATTTGTATAACATGTAACACCATGATTCAGCAAACCCATTGGTTTACGGGCGCTTAATTTTGGGCCCCAGTTCTTCACTAGTCTCTTAGAGTTGTTTGAACCCTTATCGGCTGGCGATTCGTCAATCCCGTAGAAATCCGTGACAGCATGAGCCACTGGTTGTTTGGACTTTGCATCATCGGTTTCTTCGTCGGAGTCTGGTGAGGTTGGTGGTGTGCTTGTACTGACTCTTGATGTTGGCTCTGATCTTTCAGCCAAAAGGTCTTGCTTTAGGCTGAGTGGTTCCTCGTTGTCTTCGTCCTCATCATCAGACTCTTGAGCAGTAGATTGGTTGATGGCAACACCCTCAGCAACAGGATTACCCACGTCTTCATCATCTTCATCATCGTCGTCTTCGTCAGAAGAGCTAGCGGCTTCGCTGATATAATCATCATCTTCTTCGTCTTCCTCATCATCATCTTCAGCGTTAGCAGTAGAGACATCTTCACTAGCCTCACGTTGAACTTTTCCCTCTTCAGAATCGGAGTTGCTGTTAGATTGGCTATTTTCGCTTCCACCATCGCTTGTTTCAGATGTGGAGCTCTTATCGGTCTGGTATTGTTGAAACACCTTTTTGCTTATGATGTGTGGCGCTATAGGATCTGGCGAGGCGTCTGTATAATTGGTTTCATCGTCGGTCGAGCTTGGATCACTTTCTGGTGAGAAATGATACTCTTCTTTACCGCTTTCCCTTGTAGCGCCTGGTGTGGTTTCTTGCTCATCCTGTTCCTCGCTCAATTGCTCTTCGCCGCCGTTACTGAGTGGCTGACTATCATTCGCGTCCTCACTATCGCTGTCTTCATCCTCGTCATCGTCATCGTCATCAACAAGTTCGAGATCTTCTCCAAGGTCTTCGTTATCTTCAGTTGCCGATGGATCTGACTCTAGTCTTGCCAGTCTTTTTTGTTTCTTTGATTTCTTCCCGCCATTGTCCTCTGCAAGTCTTTTCCCTGTGTAGCCCGCGATGGCTTGAGCCAAAGATGTGGGACGCGGTTTAGCCATGGTTGCTGTGTCCTTCTCCGATGTGGATTGTGTGGAGCCTTGAGCCTGCTGAGTGGTCCCAGCAGATAGATCCTTTGAGGCTCTGTTACCTATTTTGATGTATGAGGATGGCGTAGCTGCTATAATGTCGCTACGCTTTGAAGCTTTGAAATGTAGAGGGTCTGCAAGAATTCTTTGGACAAGAGGTGCGATGCTATCTTTTATGACTTCTGAAGTACTCATCTGGCGGTAGTGGGTCTATAATTGGGCGCCTAGGACTCGAGATGTATCTTGATATATCAGCACAATTAGCGGATAAACTTTTGTTTACGCTAGTGTGAACAGGGTTTAATCTCGGTGGTTGAATTTGTGTGATGAGTTCCTTGATCTATTTTTTTTTCGTGCAAGTGCCAATTTTGTGAGAAGATTTATGTGGGAAAATATCGGAAAACACTCAGCAAAAAAGGGTTAGAATATAGTTAGGGACGTGATTACTTTCAATAAAGTTCACTGTAGGTTGTTCGGATCAATAACACACGAATTAGTGGATGTTCCTTCAAGTTCTTCTCTTTCCCGGTGCCAAACTTGTCAGTCTGAATTTGTTTTTTTTTGCTTTTCTTTTATAAAATTTTCGTATCAGAAAAAATTAAGATTAAAATTTAAAAAAAAAACTTGTTACGCGCGACGCTTTTCGCGGTGTCAAATTTTTGCAGAATGCATTCGCGAGCAGTTAAACAGTACATATAGATGACTTCACTATGAGGTAGTATTGTAGAGGCATCGCTTCTCTATTGTGTAGCAGATGTCACTGAGACAGCTAGCATCGACCAAGGATACCTTCAATGGATCACTTCTTAATACAATACTGAACGAGGACGAGCTCCACAAGAGCTATCTTGAGAAAAATGCATCATCTGGCTATACTTTCCCACCTTTAGGCACCGGTCTGTTTAGTGATACTGCTAAATTGTACAACACAGGGACTTCATTGTCTTTCTGTGATAACGGTGGAACGTTTGTGACCACCTCAGAGGATAATGGTATACGGCTTTACATCGCGCCATCTGATCTGATGGATGAAGAGGTTACGCAACTGGTACCATTTTTACGTTATTTTGAGTCAACACCAATTATATGCTCACAAATCCATCCAGCATCATCGCTGTACGAAGGTAATTGTACCATGCTCATATTTCGCAAAGATGTTCCACTTCGACTGAAGAATTTAATCCCGGATGATACAGGAAACTACTCGATACTGCAGAGCTTCAATATACAAGATGTGCAGACAGAATCATATCAGAAGATTCACTCCCTGGAGTTCATGAGTAATGAGACTTTCATTACAGGATCAAATAAGTCTATAACACTTTTTGACATCCAGAGGCAGGACTGCCTGGGCTCCGTGACTTCAAACAGCGGGATCGTTAGTACCATTCTCAAAGCCAATTCGTGCTTCTCTTCCAATACAGCTTTCTACACAGGCTCGTTCAGCAACAAGGTATCGTGCTATACAGATACGATGGAACCTATAGCCCACAAGAAGCTTGAAACTGGAAATGGTATCACTGGAATTTTGGAATCCAAAAATGGGATGTATCTCTATGTGCTCTCTCGAAATTCTGACTTCATAGAAGTTTTGGATCTCAGAATGGGATTGGAAAGAATCACCACACTGAAAGGCATAAAGACCGGTAACCAAAGAATCAACGGATGTATGCTAGAAAACTCACAGGGATTGGTCATAGGTTCGAATACAGGTGAAGTTTTGTGGTATAGAGATGCTGAGCTAGGGATGGAGTGTGAACCTACGGTGGTCTTACAAGCGGACGTACCAGTATCCCGTGTAGTAGTGAATCCAGGTGAACCTAGTATCTTGGGACTGATGACTGGCGATAGAGATAACGAGAAACATACAGTGGAACTACATGAGCTCACAATTTGACATAGAGATCGCACTAATCTCCATAGAAACATTAGCATTTATTCATTCATTGAGGAACAAAATTTCTTGTAGCTTCAACGTAACAAGATCCCTACTTGCAATAGCAGCAGCTTTCCTGATCCGTTTCTCATCATTGCTAACAACTTTTGAACTGGTATCATTAGATGCACCAGGGTGATTACTCAATTTCAGCAAATTTGGTTGTGTTGGACTGGCAACGGCAAGACCCGTTAGACTTCTTCTTGATTCTCTCAAGAATTTAAATCCAGTATCCCTATCGAATGAACTTGTCCCCATCCCAATTTCGGTTTCAATATCATCATTCATAACTTGTGTATCGAGATCACTATCGTCATTCATATCAGAGTCACTATCATCACTATTCTTATTGGCAGAGTCTGTGTTTGATTTTGAAGCTTTGGTGGCATTCATCAGTCTACGTCTTTCTTTCAACATGTCCAATTCAGGTGATCTTGAAGAAGAGCCTTGTGATAACAAACTGGAAATTCGATCCGAAAATGAAAACTTGCTCTTTGACTTGGCAGCAACATCTTTCTTGTTGAGTTCCTTTAAAGTGTTCAGCTTGCGTTTGTAAGTTTCAAAAGATTCATTTAAAAAGTTGTCAACTTCGTCAAAAGTCTCTGCGCCACTATCAGTCTTACTAGTGGCATTGAGTTCTTCTTGGTCATTCAACAAATTACTGACCCAAAATTTATTCCACAAATTTTTTAAAATCTGATTATCCATAGAGCTTCTGAATACTTCAATTGACAATGAGTAGTATTTGGATGAATGCAAACCGAAATCTTGAATCTTTTCAGTAGGGATATCTTTTACTTTTGCATCTTTAGTCTTTTTGATAGAGCCCGTGCGTTTGACAAAGGGTGAAACACCCAAACTTTTTGAAGCAGTAGATGCCGAAATTGTGCTAGCATTGTTTTTCACATAATCATCTGTATATGTTCTGAACGCACCTATCTCCACTTTCCCATTAGACATTGTTCTTTCTGGATCCACCACTATTGCCAAATAAGGATCTTGAAATTGCTGGTTCAAAGACTGTGTTGCAACATCAATACCTGATAGCCAGCATCCATACCCAGGGTGGGAATGATACCAACCAACAATGTTCTCATATCTTCCCGATTTCTTCAGACTATCAAGGTATTGAACCATAAATTCATAGCCTTCGGCTTGTGCATTGACTCTTGTCTCGGTACCTTCAACAGGTAGTGGATAAACATCCATGACGACTATACCGTTCTTGACAATTTTACCTGTCAGCATCCCCATAATTTCAATTGAGCCCCCTGACCTAGCATGTATGGTCATTTTTAAAAGAGCTAGAGGTGAAATATGCACTTGTTGGAAATAATTGGGGTCCTTTTGCCATGGTTTAGTCGCCTGCAACTCAGAGCTCACTTGTTCCGTGTATAAGTCATCATAAAATATATCAGCTTTTGAAGATGCTGATTTGGACAAGACCGTGTTCATGTCCACAGTAGTTGTTTCCAAAGGTTTACTTGTATCATCATGTTTATCCTGTTCGCCACTTTCTGAGCATTGATTCGAAAAGTTGTGGATAAAGTATGCGTCTCTTTTGTAGTTCAAATTGGCAGTCCCGGTGGACATTTTGTGTGTTTTGTTAATACGAATTCGAGAGTTGAGAGTATGGTAGTTGATATAGTGTTGTCACTTCTAGTTGTGGTGATTAAGAGTTATCAACGGGTAGGAGCCCTGCGAAGAATTATATTAAGTTCGAAAGTCGCGACAAAGTACCAAAAAATCACCAAGCATCAACAATTACAAAGTACTCAACGTAAAATCATGTATATCCATTTATAATTTTTATTATATAAACGAAAACTTGCCTCAAAAATCAATCAAACAAAAAGCAAATGAAAGGGCAAACTAAGACAGCTGAAATTTTACCTGAAAACCAACATGAAAATCTTAGCTTGCAGCTATGAGATAGCAAACATTAACCGAGATGTATGTTATTGACAGCTTCCAGAACGTCAATAGTAACTCCCATTGATAAATGCGTCAAAACCACTTTTAACATTGTGACTTTCAATAATCCAACTCAGGGATCACATCAGTCTCTCTTGGAGTTGGCTCAAAGCTCCCTTGATTTTTTTGCAGATCCATGTATGGAGGAGCTCCTTGTGGGATTCCATAGTACATATAATATGGTGCAGGAGCCACTGGGCCATGACCTGATGAGTTCAATGGAGCACCTGAGTAATCAATCAGTGATGGATCCGGATAGTAGTATGGGTATGACCCATATGACATATAAGTGTTTTGATCATACATATAGTTATCTTTAGGGACAGGATAATAATAGTATGGAACCGGTTGATTTTGTTGCATCATTGGATTGAAGTTTCTTCTATGCATATGCAATGACTTGGTTGTACCGTAACCACTAGTTGTTGGGTCGGTTGCTTGGTCGTTCATGAGATGATCACCTGCTGAGACATTAGTTGAAGAGTAAAAAGACTTTGCTTCGCCCTGTGATGAGTTAACAGTGTGATTGCTTGGTGATGATGCAGGCGTGTGCTTCTCGTTTGAATTCAAAACGTTCTCATTGCCTTTGGAAGGTGTGTTCATGATAGATTTGTCAACTTCATAGGCACCACTTTGTGATCCTGACAAATACTGAGAATAGCGGCTCTTCAGGCTCGTTGTCTCATTACTGAATGACACAGAACGAGCTGGTACAGCTGACTGGTACAGGGATGTGGTTGCGTTATTTGGAATTTGGAAAGTTGGTGTTGGCACCATTGGGAACTTTCCTGATTGTTGTCTTGTATTAAAATGGACCAATGAAGAGCCAGTGCTTGCTCTTCTAACAGGAAGGTTGACTGGTGGAGGTGCAAGATTCAATCTAGGTTGACTATGGTTGAACTGTTGCTTCTTATGGTGAAGCTCACGGTATTGAACATGGATAGTTTTATCCAAGAAGACAGCATGATTTTCCCTTTCTACGGCAGCAGCAGCAGCCTTCTCTGTTTCAAACTTGATGAAAGCGAAATTGTTACCTGGCTTCATCACTAAGACTATGTCTGCAACCTTTCCATGCTTAGAGAATCTTTCATATAAATTCTCTTTTGTGACTTTAGAATCCAATTGCCCAACAAATACCGAAAACTTGTCAATAACAACCTCAGGCTCGACCTTGCTTTGCTCACTAGGAGACTCTATGTTCTGTGCCCACTCAACAATCCAGTCTGGACTCAAACGTAAGTTGGCATACGCTCTGATTGCATCGTCTCTGTAGGCAAACTTGCAGAACCAAGCCTTGTTTAGATTGGATTTTCTAAAAGGTGAATCGTTATTACCAACAGTTTGTTCAACTTCTCCATAGAACTCCAAAACTTCTTTGATATCTTTCAATGGAAGATCAACACCAGATGCTGTTGCAATGTAAAGCGTTCTATTGACCTTTGCTGGTTCACAACGAATAGATCTCCCATCTAAAATAGAGTGTTGTGCACCCTCTAATGCCTTTTTGGCGTCATTATCATTTGTGTATTGAACAAATGCGTAAGGTCTATTGGAAGGATCTCTTAAAACCTTGACTAATGCAAGCTCACCCCACTGTTGTTTGTTAGTATGTTAACCAATTTGCATGATGGTAGATGACTTACTTGTTGAAAATGCGTTGTAACAGAACTTGATAGCTCATCGTCTGTTTTACTGGATGCGAGGCTTGCAACGAAGACACACGATGATGGACGCCCACGAAACTCTTCCTTTTCCTTAGCCTCTTTTGGTTTATCCGGCTTGACCTGTTCCAAGGTTTGGTCACCTTCTTCTGGATCAACGATTAAATCCAGATTATCTTTGTCGGAGTCGTAATCATCTTCGAGCTCAGAATCATCAGATGAAGAAATTGATGGTGGATGAATGTGTGTAAGTTTTGGATCGTAGTCGGTACGGTCCCCTTTGATTTCATGGAAGTCCGTCATTTGGTCCAGGTCACAATCATTTCCAATGACAGTTAACATATTCTCCTTCGATGACATGTCTGCTTGATAGCTTGAGCTGATGGTAATTATTCTTCAAACACTCCTAAAGTTGTACAGGCGCTAGTTGTTAATGCTAAGCGCTGTGAAAGATGAGTTAATTGGTGATGACTTTTCAGATCGTAGATCTCTTGCTGTGTGCCTTTGGATGTCAGGTACAATGAATTTCTAGACTGATGATAGGATTATAGTGGTAAACAATCGTAGTGCTATGCAAGAGCTGAACAGAGCAGAAGAAATCTCTTTGTGAATATACCTATTTAAGCGCTATCTAATCTTCTTTAGTCGCTCATTTGAAAAGGACGAAGAGCCGCTTTTATATTCTTTTCCATTATCCAACACATGTTTCTTTTTAATCTAGATATTTGATCATTTTAATGCAAAACTTATCAATATTGATTCACTATACACGGAAATTGGGACATTTAGAATCTAGCCAAAAACAACTGACCCTAGCGGCTAAACCATTAGACATGCTAGAAGATTTTTAAAAACATGAATATAATGAGAAAGTTGCGCTCGTCATATCCCGTCCATGAATGACTGCTCAGCCATGATGAGTAGTGTAGTTACAGTCTTATTACCTTGTGAATTGATTTGTCTACTACCTAGTATACATTGCACTTAGTACCATAATTTGTGACCTGCCTTTGAATGCAGAAGTTAGACAATTTCGCTTTTACATGGTTTTTTTTTTTTAAATTGCCTTTGTCTTTGTTGTTGTGAACTTTGATGTCTAGAGATCGATCATGCATGATGCGTATTGCCCATATGTTGCGTCTACAATTGGCGGCAAAACATGCTGATGCCTTCAGGATGCGCTGTTAGACATATCTAAACTTGAAGTAATTTGAGACTCTTAAGTGCATTCATAGGGATGCATTCCATGGGACTGTGTGAATATCACTCGATTGTATACTCATCGAAGATTTACATCTGTTCAGTATCAGAATATCTGAGACCTAAGTATACGGTGTACTTTACACAATATTTAAATTCAAGATACGTTTGAACTTTGAAATCTCCTAGGATCTGTATCTCATCAATCTTAAGTAAGGGAGTCTCACATACAATGTGTACTTGTTAATAAGGAATTTTCTGGCATTCTCTAGGCTCTGACGAGCATCAATGACTTCTGAATTTGGTGACAGGTGTTTGTTGGCCATGTGGCAAGTGTTCGAACTTCGCACATTCACGGATCTGAGAGTCACTAGTCACATATTTCTATCAGTAGATGCTGCATGCTTTCAGTCTTTCAGTAATTTTCCTACATTAGGATCCGGAACACCATTAAGCCACTTGGCAATTTTAGGCAAGTTATTTGATTTTAATCCCAAGTGGCTCATTTCTAGGCTGCCAAATATGCTTCAAGGATCACTTCAAGATTGGCGCCCCCATCCTCAGATATCAGCTTTTTAATTTTTTTACTTTGGTGCAAGATATATATATTGCAACTCTATCTGATCATTTTAAATGATGCCTTGTACCTAATTTTCAGAGATAAGATATATATGTGTAGTCAGACAAGGTTTACTAATCTGTATATTTGCTTCGTACTTAGTTTCTTAGGTTAATGATATCCCTCGAATCTGGATGTTCCTAAAAATTAAGTTGGACCATCTCTCAGATTTGACAAATGAGATACGCGTGATGATTTGAACTTTATCAGGATTCATTCGCTGAGCTTGACTTTGGAAAATAAACAGGTCTAGCAAATAGGCTTCCTCATGTTACAATGTTGGATGAAGCGCAGGTCGCAAGTTTTCTGGCGAGTGTAGAGCTTAAAGCCAAAGCTCCACCTTGAAGCTGTACGCATGCATAATCTTACGTCCTTTGATATTGGATTGCATAATATCGCGTTAGGCACTGAATCTGTTCCTATGAATAGTTTATATACCTGTGACATACTACGTTAGTACTAATGCACTGGTGCTTTTTGATTTCAGCCTTTAGACTGCTCTTTGGAACTCTCCAGTGAACAGCAGTAGACCAGATCAGGGACCAACTTGCAAAAAAAGGATACGTGTTCAAGTAAAAACATAGCAATTAACGTCAGTAGTGGGATTTAAGAGGATCTTGATACGTATTACGTATATGTATTTTTAGCGCCTAGTACCTACTACCTACATACAGATCGCTAAGGTTGAAATATTACAAGTTACGTTTAATGGAACCAAAGTTATTACTTGAATTAACAGTGAGACAGAAGACAAGTGGAAAGTTGTACATGCTCATGTTCAGGTTTATATCGAGCAAAGTTAGGTTCATTACAGACATGTGAACTTGAAGCTAGAGATATCATCCGGTAGTTTAGAAAAAGTAGAGAATTAGGGGTGTGATTTTAAAGTTAAACAGAACCTTAACTCTATTTTTCATGCATGCGTGGGAACTTGGAAGATCCCCGATCACCAATCCTTGTGAGGCCTTAGTGGTATAGTACAAACAATTCAAACTTCACTACTGTATAGTTGGTGTCAAAATATTTACCATCTATAGTTAGTTGTGAAATAGTTACAAAAACAAATAGTGAAGATCAAGCCCATTCACATAGTATTATCTCGCCACACGATAGACAAATCTAGCACTTCAGGGGTACTGTTAGGCGAGTGTTAATATTCACCTTGGGAAAACAGTCATGTAAAGCTACGTACATGATTTTACAAAGCTCCACTTGAAGTTTGGAGTTTGAACTAGTGTACTTACAGGCGCTTTCTGCAACATAGCTACCGCGGCCGCTTACTCTGAATTGAGAAACTACTCATGGTTGTCTCAATGGGTGTACTATATGTAGAAGGCAAAATTGTACCTTTTTGTCACAGCGCTAAAGCAGATCCATACTTCAAAATAAAGTATCTCGTAAAACTCAACAGAGTAGTATCTATTGTGAGCCGATTAGATCACTAGACCTACATAAACAACCAGGTATTCCAACTGCCTTAGTTGTAGAGCAAGTTGGAATTGAGTCTCGATCTTCATCGACATCAAGTAAGTTTGTTCCATTTGGAAAGTTTTAATAAATGAAGTATCACTTCAAAGCATAAAGGCGTCCTCAGGCTTGGGGTGAAGGCTAAGAGAAACTGATCAAGAGAGGAAAAGTACGACTTCATTCTTTTAATCCTCAATTGATGAACTGATGAATGACACAACACGTAACAGTCAAGACTGTCTGAATACAATCTAAAATATGCCGGTATGTTTTACAATATGTAAGAGTACGATCTGGCAATTGTATGGCTAGGCCATCAGGTCTCACTAATGGACAGATGGGACACGATTGTGACTTAATAAAATCGACATTATAAAGCTTTCGATATGTTACTAATAATAAAAGATTATCAGAACGTCGCCTCCCGAATAACGCTTTGGGACTAATAAAATGTATGGTATGCAGAAATTTCCGATTCACGTACGAAAATCCATAATAACAGCTTTCAATCATTTAGTTGATGTGTTAGTTGAAGACAGATCTAGAACTTGGAACACCAAGGGTACCAATTAACAATACAGAGATACGATTGATCTATGGGGTCTAGACTTCAAAAATTAATACATAGCTCTTGCCAAATGAGCAGCACTAGTTAATGACTGTTTATGTATGCCCATTTTCACGTACTGTTGATAAACAATATGTCCATTAACAACTTGCAAAGCAATTAATGCAGTGTAGGGAGGTGTTAATTTCTGGCAGTGTCGTTTCATCCATGTTATCAATTGGCCTAACTTATAGTGTCTTCTTGCACTTAAAAATGTTCTTAATGATTCTATGCACCATATTTCTGAGTACTATATATATTCCAGTCTTTCACTTCAAGAATTCTGATATTCAATATCATGTCGTTTGACTGCAGTTTCATGCAACTACAACATCGGTCTCGATAATTTGCATACAACGGAAAATCGTGAGATCTAAATTAAATACGGCCAGGTTAAGCTTCAGAAACATCCTTCTCTAAAACAGCTTATGTAGCTTCATGCTGTGAGATGCACATGTATTGCTGAGTTTACACCCGACCAACATATGGCGGGACTCTATCTCAAGATTCATCGACCAAGTTTATTAATAAGTGCTATTGAATGTCATGACGTAGACTATTGAAGTTGTGATCAATACGTATGCAATCGAAATGCTTCGAACAAAACTGACCGGCTGTACTTGCTTCCGTAAAAAAGGTTTGCTGAGCTGGTAACAGCCAAGGCAAACTATTCTGATCAACGTCCCATATGTTGGTGCCAAATTTACCCACTCCCTCGAGGAGCCGCTACAGTTGGCAAAAACTCTATTACCGATTAGGAATATTTTTTGATTTTAGATCGACTGGCTAATACTGAGAATGTTGCTCATTGTATATGTTTGCTCTCAGTTCATTTCAACTCAGAAGGTCGAACGTGGACTTGTAATAGATCCTGGACGGGAAAAGGGAGATCTTCGCATCATGTAGTCAGGATTGAGTATATCACAATCCACATACGTTTGCTTCACTTGCATATCTTAATGATATAATCTATTACATGAAGATGCCCCAGTACCTAATTAGCTCAAGCAACGTCAGGAGTGTGTTAACTTAAGTTGACGGGTGTTTTAATTCTGTCGTGAATTGAGAAGCCTGCTTGATGCAAAGCTTAAAAAATGATGATCCACTACACTCTATCATCTATGCTGTTGGATTCTGATAAGCGTTGACCAACAATAATGAGCTACGCTACAGCATCGGTTTTACAGTGCCTATGATCTGCCTATACCTAATACCAACTCATGGGGTATGCTGAGTTTTAGGTGAGAAATGGCTTGTGCCTTAACTTACAGTAGCGAATCGGTAAGGCAGTAACGTACCGAACGAAAGAGCTCGTAGGATATCAGAATATGTCAATCAACAGGAGAGGGTGGTACAATCTTACCACATTTTAATATAACCACAATTTTGTTTTTCCTGACTATGCAATTGAAAGCTGACTACTGTACTATGATTAGTTTGTCAAAATCGAGTAGTTGCTTAGCTGATTATAGCCTGGCTTAACTATCGGAGTTTACTGTGAGTTCATGTTAAACCCATTGGGATTCACGTGTATAAAATGATAGCTTCCTTCGACACGGAATGCCTTAAAGTAGTGCCCACATTCCACAGACCCTACGTACCTAGTACCTGCTTGATCACTAAGATATCTTTTGAAATTTCAAGGTGTAATCTAAACTTCAAAATTCCAAAAACAGCTAAGCCATTTGAAGATTCAGGAGGCCCCGATAAGCCGTACCAAGTTCCAGTTTATAGAATATATATACGAACATATCGAGCAGACATAGAAAAAACCTTGCAGGTAGTACCTTGTTAAAAAATTACTAGATGCCCACAGTTCAGGCTCTAGAACTTGCACAAGCAATTTGGCGAACCAAGTTATGTATGCAAAGAAAATGATGCATTTCACCCACTTAATCACAACTTCTCTGCAGGAAACGGAAGAAGGCAGACATCGGTTTGCGAGTTGAAAGGAAGTTAAGAAGCTTTGACCCATAGTAGGTAAACTTATCAAAACCCTTCTTTAATTCTTTGACTTGAAGGGAAAGAGCCGTTCTACGGCCTAAGATGATCATTAATTCAAAATTAGGTTTAATTAAGAAAACAACAGTACTTTACATGGAATGCAATTGCAATTGTGAAGTTGAAGTTAACATGGGCTCTTAATGGAGATTTGGAATCTGCTCTGGGTCTAATGTAATCATCAAATTGCTGCGCATATACTTAATTTGATACTGTGTCTTAAAATTTTTGGAATGTCCAATGTATAGATAGCTTCGATTACTGACAACTCACGTACATTAAACTCACTTGATATTAATAGTTATTATGATACCAGACGCCTTCAGAGGATTATCACCTCAATCCCAGCAACTTCCAAGCACCAATCTCCAGATTAGCATTTTACATCTAAGGCTTTAGGAATCTGGCACTTAAGATCAGTATATTACGCTAGCATGCTAAGCACCGATCATGTGCAGAGAACCCAGAAATTATGATCACATGCACATGTGTCAAGCAGTTCTATAGTATATATCACGTGTGCTTTTATCATCAATTTAGGTACAACGGGGACTTGTTACTATAGCGAGCTAATAATATTGGAAACAAACTGGAAGATAGTTTGTTCTATAAAGTCTCAATCCATTCGAGAATTGACTTGTCGTCCAGGTTGCAAGCAGTAAGTACATAAAATATACGTTAGTTTAAATTGCACACTCGGACATCTCTTGTTCAGGTAACATTTCGCGCCGTTGGGCAAACAATTAAACCTGAAAGGACAAGAGCTCAATTGGCAAACATTCGGCGCTGGATTAAATGTGCTATGGTCTACCTGGTGATCGCATTTCGAGCTGATAGTGGTTGTGACGTAGTGAGTCGCGCAGTACCAAATTCCAATTGAGTTCATGAAAAGACGTCAAAAGTCAGGCAATATAACTTTAAATACATGTAGAAAGTATACGAGTTTGTTTAACTGAGACTGTAAAGTAGTTGATCAGTGAGAATCTTAATGGAGATGCCATCAGATGTCGAAAGCGCAGAAATACAAGGAAATATGAATATTCGATAGTTCGTAAAAGTTTATGTTTATTGGCGAAGCCTGTCTATTGATCAACTATTAAGACAGCCTCAGTTGTGCATATAGAGTATCGCTATAAGGTGGTGAAAAGCCACGATACAATCCACAGCGCCCGCCTGCACTTCTGAAAAAGCCTGAGCCTATCAGTAGCACAATGCCAGATACTTTAACGGATGACTTAACTATAACCTATCCTCATCGACTGTAATAGTTGATAAGGAAAGAAAAAAAAAGAGAACAATAGAAGTACAAGTTACGTTTGAATTGTCTGACGAAATTTATATCGTCGACGGATCAGCATAAGTACCACGACACGTCAAGTGTACTTCCAGATCTCAACTACGACCGATTTCGCGACTATGAAAAATTGGAAAAATTGAACCAAACAGTTTGTTAGGGCTTGATACAGAGCATACACTACATTAGTTTCAATATCAAAAGACACAGACTTTAGATTGCCAAACCAGCACTGATTAGTACAAATTTTTGAGCGTTAAACTCATACAATTGTATGTATAAGAGCTGTCCTAGTTACAACATACATAAGTCAGCTCGTACTAACCGTTGTTTGATTAGATGTCTGGCGGAAGCATTAAATGGGAGGAGTTGTCGTCTACCTTGGAGAAAGATTTATTTCTTTCCTCTCATAAGGATAGACTGACTGCTTTCGCAAATTTACAGTCTTATCTATCCAACGAAGTTGAAGATCAGACTTCAATTGGTGAAATACAAAGTGTCATATTAAGACATTACAGTAATTTCTTAGACCAAGAATCAATTAATCAATCCACAAAGATCTTGCTTAAAACATTTGAATTAAAGAAAGAATCCATTATCAAATTCTTACCAGTCTTCAACAAGTTTGTCTCAAAACATAAAATTTTGGCCTTGAACGATTTAGTTGTCTTGACTAATTGGGTAAACAGTATTCTCACATTTTTCCTTCATGATCAAGAGGTCTTGAACAAGATCATCAATGATTTAGCACATGCCCATTTGTTCATCTTTGATGCGATCTACAGTCAATATACAGAAGAAGCTGACAAGCATAGAAACAGAATTGCAAAGTCTATTGGGAAATCTACAAAGTCAGTATTATCTCGTTTATCAGCAGCACAAAGATCTGAATACATCAAAATAGCCACCGCTGCGGATGCTAAGTACTCCGTCGACGCACCAGTCGCTGTTATAGGTCTTGTCAGTGAAGTTTCAAGTGAATTGGCCGACTCTGATAAGTCTTCGATCTCCGAATTTTACAAGAAGATTGTTTTAGGAAGTAAAGTTCCATTAGCTAACGCTTCGGACCTGAAGCCATACTTCAACAAACATACCAGTGAAGAGGAATTTGAGAAGAATATTCTTCCAGCTTTGGAAAGAGCTATATTGAGATCTCCAGAATTAGCGCTTTCGCTAGCTTCTCACTTATTGAAGTCGCTTCCAGCATCATTCGATTTACCTCAATACCTCACTAAATCCAAGCTCCTATCCCAAATCATTTCTTCATACAAGAGCGCTAAAGAACCAGTGCGTGCTTCAGCCTTAACAGTCTTCCAAAGCGCTATTGTCTTTGAATCCAAGGAAGAAACATTTGCCAAGATTGCCGATGAGCTTTTGAAAACCTTGAAAACTATGTCAGTAGCTGAGCAAAAGGCCATGGTTGCACAATCCTTGAGCTTGATCCCAAACTCTTTTGAAGCTGTTTCTTCGAAAATCGTGAACGGTCTAATCAGCTTTGTCTCGAAAGACCAAAACGAATTGTCATTAGATGAACTCTTGTCCGCTTTCTTCAAACATTTCTTGGTTTTCTTCAGCAATGACTGGTCAGTTTCTGCAGACGTCAAATCAACTGTGCTCAAAGGATTGAAAGATGCGAAACTACAATTGAGAAGACTTTGGTTTAACAACCTAGGTGCCGAGTTGGAGAATACCTCTCAAAATGACAGTTTGGCTCAATACATTTCTGAGATTTTCCCAACCTTAGTCCAATCTTCTGATGAAGTTTTAGGTAACCCAACTAACAACATCAAGGGTATCAGCATTCCATACGTTGTGTCAGTTATTGCCGTGAACTTCAAAGATCTTGAAGGTGCATCGGATTTTATTGCAAAGACAATTTCCAACGGTGACAAACCATCAGTCTTTGTCAACCCAAGAGTCTACTCAAAGTTGGCCACCGATGATGACAAGAAATGGTTCGTGAAAGGTTTATTGAGTGTTTCACAATCGATCGAAACCTCTTCCGCTGAGTTCGGGAAAGCTTGGGCCTCATTTGTTTTATCCAGAGATTCTTCACCAGAACTACTTCAATTAAACATTGCCCTACTCGCAAAAGCTTATATTTCGAACCAAAAGGTTATTGGTGATTCAGTGATTTCCGCCATATTTGAAGTTTTGAGTAAGAGTTCCATTCCAGACGAGTTTAATTTGAACTTCAACTACTCTTTTGCTGTTAAGGTATTATACGCTATATTCGGTGCGCATGAGAGCGTCAACCAAGATGTCTTAATACAACAGCTAAGTGATTGTTTGATTATTTCACATCATGAGTCTTTGACTATGAACAATTTCACATGGATTGCGCTTGTCTTGAGTACAAATGTGGACCCTGGTTCAGTTGTTGGGGCCAACTACCAAAAATTGGTTTCCAACGTCAGTGATATCTTGTCAAGTAATGACAAGACACGTGTTGATAGTGGTGTTTATGCAGCAGCTGCCTCTTCTGCATCCACACTCGCCTTTATCAACCCATCTGCCGTTTCCCCACTGTTAAGCGATATAATAGAGTCTGACCTTTCGTTGGACCAGTTGGCTCAAGTTACTGAAAAGGACATTGAAATTTGGCGTGCAGCTGAAGGTGAACTTGTGATCAATGTTTTGGAGACCAACAAGAAGAATGTTGTTGAGAACAAGAACAGTAAAGATTATGAGACCCGTAAATGGGAAGAAAGTTTGAGAAAAGAAGTTTCCAAAAAGAATCAAGCCACTAAGAAGTTGACTAAAGAAGAACAAGCATTGGTCAATGAACAGCTGTCGAAGGAATCCGAAGTTAGATCACATGTTCAAGGTATCCACAATAGCCTTTCTCGTGGTATTACATTAATTGATGCATTGGCAAAAACCGCTGAAATGGTGGATAATGGTAAAACATATTGGTATGCAACCGCCGTGGATAAACTACTCGATGTCCTATCAATTCCTACATGTCATGAATTGGTTGGCAATTTTCCTACTGATGTCTATTTGAAGTTGTCAAACATTGTCTCTTCAAAATTAGGCCCATTAAGACTAATGGTTGGTGTTGCTACCCTCAGAGTTAACGATATTGGTAACCTAGATGAAGGATATCTACAAGAAGAGTTATTGGACTTGATTACCAGATTACTTTTCCGTGTCAAATTCTTGTCTGACCAACACCCATTTGACTTTTTCAGTTTGATCTATACTTTACCTTTATTGGCTAAAGTCTTAGAAAGAGGTAAAACCGTTGCTATCGAGAATTCTAAAAAACCTGTTACTAAATCAGAATTTGTTGAAGAAGATAAGGAAGAAGAACAATTGTTGCTTGCCGTGGAAATAATTGGTACCCACGCTGAATTGTTCAAGAACACCACCATTCCTCGTGAGAACATCATCAATGTCCTTTTGTCTTTATTGGCGCTACCATCAAAAGCCAAGTTAGCCAAAGAATGTTTATTGACCTTGTGTCAATACATTTCAATTGATTACTCCACTAAGGATTTGAAGTTGTTATTGACAGGTACCTTATCTGCCGAGACATTTGTGCGTAACACCGTCTTGGAAGCTTTGGATCAAGAATTTGACTTGTCTGAATTGCCATACTCGGATGAAGTTTGGATTGCATGTCATGACAACGATGAGGCAAATGCTGAAATCGCATTGACAATTTGGGAAGAAAATGGATTTGCAGTCAACGAAGAGTCAATCAAATCTTTGCAACCTTACTTGGGTATACATGATAGTGGTTTGCGTTTCTCTGCTGCTAGATCTTTAGCAGATGCTATTCGTATTGTTAGTGCTGAGAATGGCTCATTCACTACTATTGTACATGACTTGTTCGACTTGTATGTGAAAAAGGCAACTCCTCCAGAACCATTACTCGACAAATTCGGCTTGGTCATTAAAACCTCTCAACAACAAAAGGACCCTTGGGAAGATCGTAGTGGTATTGCCACTACCTTGAAGTTCATTGCTGATCTTTTCACTGACGAGGAACTTATCGCAGATTTCGTTCACTTTGCTATTGACAAGAAAGCCCTTGGTGATCAAGAAACCTTTGTTGCTGACGAATTCAAAGATGCTGCTGTCAGTATTATTGACGCACAAGGTGCTAATAATGTTGAAGCATTGATTCCTATTTTTGAAGCTGCCCTATCATCGAAAAAGAGTGCTGATAAGTCTGATGAAACAATTAGAGAAAATGTGGTTGTTCTTTATGGTACTTTAGCTAAGCATTTGTCAGAATCTGATCCTCGTCTAAGCACCATTGTTGACAGATTAATCAAGACTCTGGAAACACCATCAGAAAGAGTCCAAAAGGCGATCGCTCAAGTTATCGCACCACTAGTTCCACTTTTCAAACCAAAGGTCGGGGCGTACATTGATCAACTTTTCAAAGCTCTCTTCGAAGGCGCTACTGTTTCACGTAGACGTGGTGCTGCTTATGGTATTGCTGGTTTAGTCAAGGGTTTCGGTATTTCCGCCTTAGCTGAATTTGATATCATTCGTAATTTAAGTGATGCTGCAGACGACAAGAAAGATCCTAAACGTCGTGAGTGTGTCTCCATTGCGTTCGAATGTTTGTCTTCTACATTGGGCAAATTCTTCGAACCATATGCCATTGAAGTCTTGCCAATCATTTTGAAGAGTTTGGGTGACGCCGTTCCAGAGGTTCGTGATGCCACTTCGGAAACTGCTAAACAAGTGATGCAGCACACCACAGGTTTTGGTGTCAAGAAATTGATTCCATTAGCTGTTGAAAATCTTGACGAGATTGCTTGGAGATCCAAAAAGGGTTCTGTTGAATTATTGGGTTCCATGGCCTATCTTGATCCAGCTCAATTATCTGCGTCCTTATCGACAATTGTTCCTGAAATTGTTGGTGTCTTGAACGACTCTCACAAAGAAGTACGTAAAGCTGCTGACCAATCATTGAAGAGATTTGGTGAAGTTATTCGTAACCCTGAAATTCAAGGCTTAGTGCCAACTTTGATCAAGGCTATTGGTGATCCAACCAAACATACTGAAGAAGCTTTAGACGCCTTAATCAAGACACAATTCGTCCATTATATTGATGGTCCATCTTTAGCATTGATCATTCATGTTATTCATCGTGGTATGAAAGACAGGTCAGCTAACACCAAGAGAAAAGCTTGTCAAATTGTTGGTAATATGGCTATTCTTGTCGATACCAAGGATCTACTTCCATACTTGCACCAATTGATCTCAGAACTGGAAATTGCTATGGTCGATCCTGTTCCAAACACAAGAGCTACTGCCGCTAGAGCTTTAGGTGCATTAGTCGAAAAATTAGGTGAAGAACAATTCCCTGATTTGATTCCACGCTTGCTCGATACATTATCTGATGAAACCAAGGCCGGTGACCGTTTGGGTTCTGCTCAAGCATTAGCTGAAGTCATCAGTGGTATCGGTATCCGTAGATTGGATGAACTATTGCCAACTATCTTGAAGGGTGCCACAAGTTCACGTGCTTCTACACGTGAAGGTTATTTGCCTCTGTTATTGTTCATCCCAGTTTGTTTTGGTGCACAATTTGCTCCTTACATCAACCAAATTATTCCTGCTATTTTGAACGGGTTGGCTGATACTGATGAATCAATCCGTGGTACAGCATTGAAGGCTGGTAGATTGATTGTCAAGAACTACGCTAGTAAAGCCATTGACTTATTGTTACCAGAACTTGAAAAGGGTCTTTTGGACAACAATCATCGTATTCGTTTGTCATCCGTGGAGCTTACTGGTGACTTATTATTCCAAGTCACCGGTATCAGTGGTAAGAATGAACTTGCTGAAGAGCAAGGTGAATTATCCGGTGCTGTTAATAATCAACTTGTTGATGTCCTTGGTACCGAGCGTCGTGATAGAATTTTGGCTCTATTGTTCATTTGTCGTTCAGATGTTTCAGGTCTTGTGCGTAGTGCTTCCATTGATATTTGGAAATCACTTGTTGCCAACACACCTCGTACAGTCAAGGAAATTTTGCCAACTCTCACCAACATCATTATCCGTCGTTTGGCTAACCATGATGAACAACAACGTCAAATTGCAGCACAAACCTTGGGTGAAATGGTCCGTCGTGTTGGTGGTAACGCACTATCTCAATTATTGCCAACTTTACAAGAATCATTGGAGACCAATGACGCTGCTGCTAAGCAAGGTATCTGTATTGCTGTTCATGAGCTTATTGAATCTTCTAACGAAGATGCCATCCACGAGTACCAAGAAGTCTTTGTGGACATTATCAGAACAACACTTGTGGACCCATCTTCTGATGTGAGGGAATCAGCTGCACAGGCATTCGACGTATTCCAAAACACTGTTGGTAAGACTGCTGTCGATGAAATTATTCCACACTTATTGAATATGTTGCAGTCATCAGATTCTGAACATGCTCTATCAGCTCTCCAAGAAATCATGACCACCAAGTCGGAGGTTATTTTCCCAATCTTAATTCCAACCTTATTAGCCTCACCAATCGATGCCTTCAGAGCTCGTGCTCTTGGTTCAATGGCCGAAGTTGCTGGTAAAGCCCTATACAAACGTTTGACTACTGTTATTAACACATTGGTCAATGAACTTGTCAGTGACGATGTTGATACCGAAACATCTACCGTTTTGAAAGAGTCATTCGATAAGATTGTTCTCTCAATTGAAGATGATGAAGGTCTCCATCCATTATTGCAACAATTCTTGTCCTTGATCAAGAGTGATGACAAACGTAAACGTGCTGTTATCTACGAACGTTTGGGTCCATTCTTCACCAATACTCACCTGGATTACTCTATTTACACCCAAGATTTGGCTACTCAGGCTATCTTGTCATTAGATGATAAAGATCAAGATGTTGTGAAGGCTGACATCATTGCTTTGACTGCTTTGACAAAACAACAATCGAAGGAGTCATTAGAAAGATTGGTGAAGCCTGCCAAACAAGCTTTGCAAATTACTGGTGTTGCTGGAGAAGATTTGTATGGTTTCACCTTGCCAAAGGGTCCAAACTCGATCTTGCCAATTTTCCTACATGGTTTAATGTATGGTGCAAGTGATGTTAGAGAAGCTTCAGCATTAGCTATAGCAGATGTTGTGTCTAAAACTCCTGCTGCCAGCTTGAAACCTTTGGTCACAGTTATCACTGGTCCATTGATCAGAGTTATCGGTGAAAGATTCTCAAGTGATATCAAGGCCGCTATTTTGTACGCCTTGAACATTATCTTTGAGAAGATCCCACAATTCTTACGTCCTTTCATCCCTCAACTACAAAGAACATTCGTCAAATCTTTGTCAGATGCTAATAATGAAACCTTAAGATTAAGAGCCGCCAAGGCATTAGGTACCTTGATTGAATACCAACCAAGAGTTGATCCGTTGGTAGCTGAACTGGTTTTGGGTTCCAAGAATGCTGAAAACTCAGGTGTTAAAACAGCTATGTTGAAAGCTCTCTTAGAAGTGATTACTAAGGCTGGTGAAAAGATGAGTGAATCTTCGAAAACCTCAATTTTATCCTTGGTTGAAGAAGAAATGTTGGATGCTGATGACAAGTTGGCTGTTGCTTACGCTAGATTAGTTGGTTCTTTGTCTCGTATTTTGACCGCTGATGAAGGTTTACAAATCTTGAAATCCAAGGTCCTTGCTAGCAGCCTCGATGGTGGTGACTCTTCTAAATTTGCTATTTTGACATTGAATGCTTTCTTGAAAGATGCACCAAACCATGTCTTTAACAGCGGGTTGTTGCCTCAAATTGTCTCTACTTTAGTTGATGCCACAAACTCATCATCCGCTTACATCAGTGATAACTCTGTCATCGCTATTGGTAAGTTATTGTTACTCCAAGATGAAAAGGCTGCTCCAAACAACAAACCAGTCAGCGAAGAGCCATTCGACATTCCTTTCCCACTAGTCTCAGATCTTGCTAAGCAATTGGCTATCACTACTCTACAACCAAAGAGTAGCTCGTTGGATACCAGAAGAATGTCATTGACAGTGATCAGAACTGTCTCAAGACAAAAGAATTCATTGTTGAAGGGACAACTAGATGTCCTTGCGCCATCTGTCTTTGCCTGTGTTAGGGATGTTATCATTCCAATCAAATTGGCCGCTGAAAAGGCATACTTGGCCCTCTTCAACTTGGTCGAAGATGAGAACTTGGAAGGTTTCAACAAATGGTTTGAAGAAACTAGTGCTAAGGGTACCACTGTTGATACAGCCATTGGTACTAAAATCCAAATGAGATCCATTGGTGACTACACTAAGAGAGTCGCTGTTAGATTGGTTGGTGTTGAAAGAGAAAGAATTGCTGCAGGTGGTGATGAAGAAACTTTGTTTTCAGATAGATTTGAGGACGAAAGAGAAATCTGGGCAGTTGGTGGTGTTGACTTGTCTACTGCTTGAGTTGGATGTTGACGAGTATGTACAAAAACCTTCTATAGAAGACTAGAATTATATGTAAATTATGCGACAGGGATTCGTAGACTATGAGAACAGTTAACTACTCGACAAACGTAAAAAGGATTGATTAACGTATATATTACAAGAACTGATGGGTGGAAATTAAAAGTGCCCTCTTTACTTCGGCACATGAACAAACCCATGAGAAGAAATCAAAATACAAAATAAAGTACTGAAAACAAAATGCAGCGCTATTCTTCATGAAAGACCAATAGCTTTCAGCCCATGACGATTGGCGTGTAGTGTTGTGGAGCCAATTCCCGAGAGGTCCATACATGAGATTGACATGAGCAGCTCCTTCCAAATTCTCAAAGAACTTGAGTTTCTTCGAGATCAAAACATTTCTCCGTAAATCCCCGTAAAACATAAGTGCTTTCGCTTGATCCATCAAATACTAAAGTTAATCAGGTCAATCAGCTTAAAGAAGTTCCCAAACACTATTTCTTCTCTTCGTCCTTCGTCACACTAGCATTCATTGGAGCCTGTCCATCAGAGTTTTGCTGTTGGTATCCATAATAGCCACCTTGTGGGTACGCAGGAACTGCTGAGTCTCCATGAGCTGGCTGGCCGTATTGATACTGATTTGGATAAGCGTACGCTACACCTCCTTGGTATCCATAAGAAGCACCAGTACCCATTGGTTGTTGCTGTTGCTGTGGTTGTGATGCTGGATAAGACTGAGCTTGACCATTAGAAGCTATCGGTTGTATGGTCACTGGTGAATCTTGTGGCTTGTCTCGGGATTTCTCTTTCTCAGCGTTGTTGGCTTTGGCGGCAGCCTTCTTCTCTCTCGTGGCATACGCACTTGGTGTATAAGTGGAGTTAGTCACTTGAACAGGCACTATATTCTTTGGATTGCTATTGGCAGCTGCTGTTAAACCTCCGGAATATTGAGGTCCTTGATATAGCTCTTTGATATCCTTCACAAACAATGGATACAGCAGATCGACAATCCCTTCGTTTCTAGCAAGTTCGAGCGCTCTTTCAAATGGGATCCAGACACCCTTCAAGTTCATGGCACCAATTTTCACGACATAACGGACTTTTTCAGACTTCAAGATACCATCACGTCTACCTCTAGTCATACCAGCAACATTCAATAGCTTGGTACCATTGATGAAATTCGTGTCCTCTCTTCGAGAGACAGAGACACCTCTAGATTCAACTTGATAACAAACGGTATTTTCATCTTCCCAGAAAGTGGTGGTTAATTTCGGACGTTGCGGTACTTGATTAGGATCCACTAATTGTGGACCAGCTGTAGATTGTGGGCCCCTAATATTGGTCATATTCATGGTTGGTCCACCTGTATTTGTTGCGTTAATAGCAGGGTTTGCCTTGAATTGAGCAGTAGCGTCATTTGAGGCATACTGGGTTTGTTGTTGACTTGGATATGAGTTAGGATACCCATACGCGGTTGAGGTGTTAGTAGCACCAGTGGAGCCCGGTTGATAACCACTCACTGATCCACCCTGACTGTATGCAACATTGTACCCTTGACTATATTGTGGGTAGGCTTGGTTAGCATTTCGACTTCCATAATAGGCTTGTTGTTGCTGTTGAGGTTGTTGAGGTTGGTAAGAAGCCTGTGCATAATTGCCATATAATTGCTGCTGTTGAGGTTGCTGTTGTGCTGAGGGTTGATCGTATTGATTATAGTAAGGAGCCCTCTGCTGCTGAGCCTGAGCCTGTGAAGTTTGGATCTGTTGTTCCTGAGGACTTTGCTGTTGACGTCCTTGTTGGAATGGATTATAAGGCTGTTGTTGAGGTTGTGGTGGTTGCTGTTGCTGTTGTTGTGGTGGTTGGGTATAATTGCCTATCGATCCCGTGGAGGCTGCGTATGTCGAACTCACAGGGTAGCTCTGTCCTGGCCTTGGGTTATTCGAGTCGTAAACGTATGGTGAATTGGACATCTTGATATTGCTAAGCTTCAAAATACTCGATCAAATGACGTGTGAGTCGAGTCTGTTTATACTTCGGCAGATGCTAAAGAATTATGAAACAACTGATTATTTTTGAAAGATTCCTCCGTATAAAGCTGAATCTTGTGCGACTTCTTTGAGCTGGATTGTAATTGAATTCTCTTCGACCACTATGTAATTGATGGATTGATAGATGGCCAAAATTCGTTTGGTAGTTAATGCTTTCAAGTATCGATCGCAGAACACCAGTGCAAATCTTCACAGCAAGTACGTTTCTTCGCGTTGCTTGACAATCTTCTTCTTTTAAATGCGTAAGCTTGAATGGCTTTAAAGCATACACTCTATCAGGTGGGAAAGAATTGGATATTAAGTACAGAATGCTTGAAAACTAGTTTTAATTTTCCATCCAAAGGTCAAAATGGCAAATTATCGCATTTTACAAATTACGACTAAACGCAACTTTTGCATTTGAGCACCATATAATGCATCGACTCATTTGTTGCGCAAGTTGAGTAAGGGGCGGCGGAGCAATAGCTCGAACTTAATTCATCTAGTTGCCGCTTTGGGACGTTTTGGCGCACTTTTGCGCTCGTTGAGCATTACAAGGTTGGACCTAATCCCGGGATTTGAATCTTAAACTCTGCGGATTATCCTTGCGTCATGCACAGGACAGCGGTACAGGCACTCCCAGTTCTAGAAAAGAAACACAGGCCTCTGCTAAATTGATGACCCTGAGGCCTCTGGCCACTCACGCTACTGCGAAATAGACACCATCTGAGAAAGAAGAGGTAAAATTGTAAGCTAATCTGATGATGATGCTTCAAATCCGCTAATATGCTTCAAAGTACTTCCCTAAACGGGGATTTGTGCACTGAAGTCTGGAAGTGCCCCGTTCTTCTTTTGGTGTTGAGTTTTGTTCAGGAATTAGCGGAAGGTGTTCAACAGATACCTTAAGAGTGTGGACTTCCTTATCTACAATTCATGCTACGTTTGTTGTGGTCAGTAGTACTACGTCGCTCTAATCGATAATCAATGTGTCGTCTATACATGAATAAAGATTTCCAGAAAGATTTCAAGGTTAAACAAAAGTTGCTTGATGCAGCTTTTGATCTGTATCACCGTTTGACTTGAAGCATGGAACAAGTGCAGCACGAGCATAGGAAGGTTTTGCGCATTCACTGTATATAGAAGAAGATGGAGATCCGAAGCACACAATGCTATTTAAACTGATATAAAACTCATCGAAGAAGTACCGGGTGTTAGATGTGTATTTGGTTCTAACGAAGAGGTGTCAACGGATCGTCAGGTAACCGCTCTAGAGTCTATAGGTGAACGGTGACACATTATGGTCTTCTCTACTGTAGACAGGAACTGTAATTATTACGACACAAATCGTTTCAAACGAATCTCATAGCTAAAACCCACCATCAATTATCAAAGATCAAAGCTTTACCGGTCATTAATGGACTTCTAGATGTGTACCTCTGTAACTTGTGAAGTACGGGATCTTGCTGTTTCCATGCTCCAACCATCACACATATGCGGGTGAACTCCACTCGGAAATACCAGCTGTTCATGGTACATTCAGAATACTTGATCTATTTCTCTTGTCTTTACGACTCACGAGGCGAGGTGAAACAGTACACGAGAGTATCTCTATGATTTAGTGCCACGGTCGCTATTGGGTGTCCTTAACATTAGTCAACAAATCCCTGATAAACGTCGTGAACGGACTAGTGTAAAGTTCACTACTCGTGAGTCGTGACTCGTGACGCCGCGATGAGGCTCCATCTGTTGATGACAAGAGCGTTCACAGCTTGAGTTGAATACTGAAGCCTATATTATCCTGAAGCTGCCTATTAATCTCAAGTCTAGATCAGATATTGTCGGACAGTTAGTGTTCTCTGACATTCGTAGCTGTTACAAGGAAAAGAGTGGAAAGACACACATGAGCCTTGGAGTTTGAGACCCTTTACGTTACTTCTAGGCGGCCTGGCTTAAGCTCACTTTAGTCTTTAACCGTTCTTCTCGGATATTCGAAATTCAGGTCCGTAGAAGTGCCGCTGGATTTGAAACTCCAAAGCTGACGGCTCGATCGTCAGCTAGAATGGAACTCGCCGAAGATATCGGAAGAAAATTAGAAAGCTGGGTACCATATACAAACAAAGCATCAAGGTTTTATGATTTTTCAACGTGGCTATCAGCTACACAAAATTTAAACACAAGGGACCAATGGTTGTCGAGCGTCCTAGATACACTTTACATTTAAGAAGCCAGTGCTGATCTGCTTCTTTCTGTCTAATTCATGTCGACTATAAAACTAGAATCGAGATTTTCAACAAGTGCCAGATGAAAAAGCGCCAAAACTTCCTAATTGGGTATGATCTTAGGCTTAGCATACAAAGTCACCTTCCATGCGTCAGGATTTGGAAAAAAAAACTTGCATACGTAAATCCGCATCGAGAATGTGAAATGGATGGGACTAATTACTTTCTCTACATCAATGGAAGCTTGATTGAAGTCTATAACGATACTACGAGGAGTGTACAATCAATTACTAGTGTATAGACTCTACAGTGTCGCGTTTGGTGATAGTGAGGCGGCACCAAGTCGTAAAATCAATTTCAAGCTGACTACCGCAATATACGAGCCTTCTAAATAGGGTCCAATAGGAATCTCGGTTGAATTCAGAGTAGTGAAAATTAAGTTTGAAATTGCCTGAAACCACTTGCTGAAACGTCATCTGCTTTGCAAGCGGGAAAATTGAAATGGTCAAGGTTATTCGAGGATCATGGAAAACGAAACTCGTCGACACAGAATACTGATAATTCAACTTCCAGTAAGCACTCCGTACTCGTTGTGCGGAGGGAGCCGTGTGGTAACTCGTCGCTTTCAATTCCCAACTTCCAGAATCCAGTCTACGCTGCCCAATGCCCACTGTCCACTGTCCAGAACTCCAGCTGCCACTAGCCAGGGCCCAGCACCCAGTCAGTCATGCTCCTGTAACCTGTTCCCTTGAGCACTTCTCGGGTTACATGCAATGTTCTTCCTACCCACACTTTATCGATGTAGTATCTCGCCTTTGGCTATGCATTTAAACAGTGTAAGACTTAAGTCTCACGGACAGATTTCGCATCAAGGTGCCTCTTAGCGAGTTGATAGTGCGAGATGGTTTTAACCTTATGAGTTGTGCAGTGTGCACTATATACGTTCTCAGATGCTAGCATTCTCTTTATGAAGAATATTGTCTAGAATCTGAAGATAAGGCATTGTCAATTCTGCAAGACCAAGTTCTAAGGTCCGAACGTTGTCGAGTAAACGTGCTTCATAACATTGACATAAAATTGTGTGCATGAGTTGTAAACCACAAATATATACTGTCGATATATTTATGTATAGAGTATATACGACTTAGCTAGCTGGGAAAATAAATATTCAATTATCTCCTACAATTGATGAGTATATCAAGCTTGAGCTTTAAAGTACGTGATGTACGTCTTCAAGTATATACGCTTCAAGAGATCATCGCATAGAATTAATTTGGGATTTGAGCTCATTACGCATGCTTTTGCGTTAAAATGATTTTGCGAAACTTTAGCCACTGTGCTACATACGTATACTTAAGTTGGTCTACATGGTTCAATATATGCTTAAAAATAGTTATTTTCATTACACTTCCCTATACACATACGTTATTCATGATAACATTCCCATACTCTTCATTTATTGTCTTGATGTTTGTGATCTTTTTGGTAAGATTGCAGAAAAAATATTTTTGTATTTACTCGATCCAGATGTATTACTTCTGGATGGACGATCGATTGGTTTATTATCCCTGACGTTCCCAGTTTGTTGACTAGATGTGGTATGATTCTCAGTTGTTTGACCTTCAGAGTTGCTTTCTGATAGTGCAGGTGACATTCTCTTACCACCACTATTCATATTAGACAAGCTTGTGCTCGAGAATGATCTGAATGATTGTAAGGCATTCTTTAAACCACTGCCTCTAGGTTTCATAGCACCAACGGTATCTTCACTGGCGTTCTTTGACGAACTTCTCGATTTATCACTTTTGTTTGAAGTTTTGGCTTGTAAAGGTTCGTTCAAACGAGCCTTCTCCTCCAAGAGTCTCTTCTTTTCAATCTCAATCTTCTGAACGGCCTCATCGATTTCACGTTGTTTCTTGGCTCTTTCTCTCTCTTCAATCTCCCTTTGAATCAATTCCTCTTTCAATCTTTGTTCCTCAAACTTCAAACTGAACTCGTTCAACTCAGTCATCAACTCATTCTTTCTAGAAACGAACGCCTTGGACATTTCCAATGCATTAGCAGCACGTAATAACAGCTTCATATCACAAGCTAAGGCAGCAGCTTCATAAACGACTTGAATCAATTGATCGGTTGGTGCTGGTGAGTTTGGTGACGCAATATACTCTAATGTTGGAATGTTTGCATCGACTGGCGCATCGCCAAATTCGAGTTGATCATTGCTCTTTGATGTACCTTTGTTCAATTGAGCACCATCCAAGAGACCAATACCGACAATGCCCTCGCTATCACTTGATGCCTTCTGGTCATTCTGACTTGAGGATGATTCGTTGGAGTGAATTTTTGCAAGCTCCTTCTTATTAATACGGAAGCGACCTTCAGGCACTTGGATGGCAGCGGCTTCGTTATCGGAAGACTCTGTCTTTTTGGAAATTTGAGTTTCAATCTTCGTTAAGGGATCAATACTTTCCTCATCCGTTGGACTTCTATGACTTTGAGTTTCTTGGTCTCTGGAATCGTGATAATCGGAGACACTGGAGGAGTGAGAAGATTTAGGTTCGAGCTGATGGTGTGATTCTGTTTTGGTCAATGGTGTGATAGGATCGATATTGTCATAGTCATCGTGTGACAACGCTTTCTTGACTTTCGTCTTTCCGATTTCCTGGTTAAACAGAATCTTCTCTTTATGTTTCTTTGGTGTCTTTTCAGTCAGCAACTGGTTTGGTTCCTCTTCGTCATCTTCCTCTTCTTCACTTTCATTCTCAATATCATCCTCATCATTTTCATTGACGTTAACCTCTTTGGACAAACTTGATTTGCCCAACCTTGATCTAGCTGAAGATTTCCTCTTTAAAGATGCTGTTGAGTTTCTAAACATTGACGAGTCTCCACTAGTAGAAATATCTGAGGCTCTACTAGCCTTACGCAACAATGTCGTATTCAAGTACCCGTCATCCACTGTATTTAAATACCCTTCAATCTCGACAAACCCCTTCTTGACATGTGGATGCTCTTCAAAGAACTCTCTAATCTTGATCTCGTCCTCATTGAACACCACTTTCAACTTATTCTGATAAGCAGCAACAAACTCCGTGTACTCTTTAATCAACGATTCTTCTTTCTTACCAATCGTGGCATAAAGCACTTCAGAGATCAGATCATACAATAATGGAACTTCGTAAAATTTCGCAATCAAGAATGAATCCAAAGTCGTTGGTTGGAATAACCACTTATCACCCAATTGACCCGTGAACAAGAATTCGGCAAATGCCTGCACTGTACTGGTGGCGAATGGTAAGTACAAAGATCTTGGAATCAACAATGGTTCCAACAATTGTTTCGTACTTGTACTATCATCGTTGTCCTCCCCAGCGTTCAATGAATCCGTAGTGGATAAAACATCATTCAACGACGTGGTATCGTCAAAAGTCTTTGTATTAAACATTGATGATGATCTTGAAGTATCCCTCTTTTTGAAGTTTTGTACAGGGGTTTTAACCTCTTCTTTCAGCTTGGAACGACTAGTTGATTGTTTCAAAGAACCAGGCGGGACGGTAGTCGGAGTGGACCCACTTGATGACAATGAACCTCTTGGTGTGCTCAAGAACGGATTACTCATTTGAGGTCTGTTTAATGGTGTTAATGGTGATGGCATGATTGAGCCTCTTGGGGATCTGTCAGCCATTGGTAAGGATTCTGTAGGCATTGGAGGTTGTGGCGGTAGGTTGGCGAAACTTGGTGCACTTGAAGGGTTTCTCTCCGTTGTGGTGGAAGTCGTTGCTGTAGACAAGTTACTATTTGTTGACACGACAGATGCCTTTCTTGAGTTTGGAGCCAAACTCTGTTGAGCGGAATTTGGTGTCGATGATCTTAGATCTTGGAATGGAGTTCTAAATTTTGGAACATCTCTTTCCTCTCTTGATCCATTATTACTTTTGAAAACCATCATTGCCTTCTTCCCTGAGACAGAACCTGATTTAACAGAAGTGACATCTGCATCTGAAGAATTGGAATTATCTTCAACTTGGTTTTCCAGTTTGTACACAGCTCTCGAATAAGCCTTGGATAACAACATATCAAAGCATCTCCCCCATCTCTTACGTAAAAGCATCAATGGCACATTAACTTTCTCACCATCTGCACTGATGAATTCGAAATCCGCTAAAGAAGGACCATACCTATCAAATGCATTTCTCCCCAATGCCACCGCAAAATTCGGGAAGACCGATGTGATTGATGAAATCTTGGTACTTGGGGCCGCATATTTCGAATATGCCTCGAATGAGGTATTAGGTTTCAAAGTGGCAACACTCGTATCAATTCTCTTTGCAGCGTCTAATTGTGGTACAGTGGAAGCATGATAGATATTTGTGATTGGTAACCCAACAGTGACCATCAAGTCAAAATATTGCACTGTGGGGAAAACAACTTCTTTCGACAGAGTTGCAGAACCTAATAATAGGACTTTATGGTGCGAGGGCCATGCAAAGCATTTCCATAAGTATATCTCGGATGCTTTCTTCTTGGAGTCGATACTCAACTTGGTCCATTTTTTGGAAGGTCTATTGAAAGAGTAAACCTCATACTCATTCTTCTTGTTATTTGTCCCCGAGACAATGACATTAGATCCAAACATCCCACCGGATGGATATTTCAAGTTGTTTGGCACTGCACTTGTGTTTCTGGCCATTATTGGAGATAGTTCTAGTCTTAGACCTGGTGCATTTGGCGTTATTGGTAATGAAACCAATGGGTTTGTCAATTGAGGACCTGGTTTAGTAGAGTAGATGAATAATGTATCCTCTTGTGCTATTGGTTGAGTGTCAGTGCTGTTTGTTGCAGAACCTGATATGACGAAATTATTTTCTGAAGTTGAAGTTAATCTTGATTTATCAGACTCGTTCAAAGTGGTTGGATCTGTATTATCACTATTATCACTATTATTTCTGATGGGTATGATCTCGTTAAGTTTCAAGTTCAGTTTAGCATTATTCACATATTTCCTCTTTTCGAAATCGTAAACACAGATATGGTTCAATTGTTGATTCAAATCACTTCTCCCACCAACGAGCAACAATGCATGATGTGGCGCTTTATCCTCGTGTGAGACATAGTCAGATTTCAATAGTGTCAAGTCATATCTATTCACGGCGCCTGATTTGGTCCCATCATCAATACAGATCCATTCTTTGATATCAGTGTTAAATTCCCAGAGATCGTTTGTAGGAACCAATTGCTTCTCCTCTTCATCGTATATTAACCCACCAAACAAGTAGATTGAGCTATCATGGAATGCAATTGAATGGAACGCTCTTGGTTTGGGTCTTTCCTTCGATTCATCAACTTGCAATCTGACCCATTTTCTCGTTATAACATTCAGGAAAAACAACTCGTTTGACAATAGTTTACTCCAATCCTTTTCCGGTTGGGCCTCCAGCTTCATCTCCACTTCAGGGATCGTAATTGAAGGCAGTTGCATCCCCAAGGTGAACCCACCATGGACCACGACGGTGGACTTGGTGTATGTTGAGGCTGCACCTGTTCTTATTGTTAGGTTGTAGCGCTCATCCTGAGACTTTTCTGGCAATGTAACAGTGTACGCCGTACTTTCCGATGGCAGTAGTGGAGCCATTGCTAAGTGTGTGTATCCTCAGTCTATGTCTCTGGCTCTCTGCTGAGTTTTCGGATGCAGTAGAAGAAGTGGCGATGAGGGTGTACTGTGTTGACTTGCGATATTTACCATACCGCTGGTTTAAGTACCTGGCTCGTAGTTCTATGCAAAAAAAATCAACACTTTGGGAATGTTGCAGTAAGTGCACTCCGCGAATTCCAGCTCTATTGTTGCTTACGTACTCAGCCATCGGAAGTGTGAGGAAATGGAAATTATGTCTTACAAACAGGACAATCAGGTGGCAAATGAGTAGGAATTATAACTGATGGGATTATTGCTTAATGAGTGGTGTTCTCAAGATAAAAAGACCGGAATTGATTGAATTAAAATGCAATTAAAATCTAATAAAAAAGTAGAGGCACCACCTTTTTTTTAGGTGATTCTAAATTTATAGCTCAGAATTATCCATGAAAATCTCAAAGCCCAGAATTTAAGCTTGTAAGACAGCTCATATTGTTAATTGCTATACTACTTTACTCTTAATCTATAAGGAACTTCGGCTAGTCTTATATTTAAGCGTTCAATCGATTCGAAGAGTTATAGAGAGCTGCTTACATAATCAAAATCTGAAGTGTAAAGTGTAAAATTGCTAGGGAAGAAATGAATCCCCGAGACAGAAAGAACAATAGGAATTAGAATAAAAATTTGTATGTTCAAGAGATCTATGAGGTGTTCTAAAGAAGTCCCAAATACACGTGTAATTCTACATAGCAAACTGTACACATCCTGAACTCTGTTAAAGCCACCTCCCTTGACAATTGTTTTACGTCATTGGCGATTCGGATTTGACATTCTCGACAGGATTAACGGGGTCCTCATTCCACAACAGAGATCTTGCAATTCTATTCAACCAACACAGTTAATACGTATACAACAGTTAGCTCTGGTATCCACGCTTTGAGGCACCACGTACTCTGACACACTCGCAGCGTCTTGAGACCAGACGGTTTCTTCCCAAAGAGGAATAGTAATAACCCTGGAAAATTGTATCAATTTGCCGCTTTAGGAAAGCAATGTTTGGGTAAAGGCCGTGGTGTCCGGGTGTCCCACTGCAATTGCAATTTCACAACCTTTTGCTGTGAAGCAAAAGAGGAAGATTTATATAACGGGATGGGCCTGCTGTATCCTGCTTCACACACTCAATTACTCTTAAAACAAAGACGAATTGAACTACCAAAATGACAACTGTGTCAAAGGAGACTCAACAGGCCATTGAAAAGCCTGTGTCCTCCTTCAGACACTCCATTAGCTCCATAACTAAGAAAAATAAATGGTCATCCCCATTTAGACTGCAAACTGGTGAGCAACAGCAGCAACAGCAACAACCAGCAGCAGCTAAGGCCAAAACTACCACCACCACCACAGCTCCAACAGCATCCAAAGCTGAAAAGCATGCAACTGACGATGTTCAATCGTCTACTGCTCCAGCTCACAAGAAGCAAAAATCCAATGATGTCAAGGATCTTGATGTGGCTGTAGATCCGAAAGTCATTGAGCAAGAAAAGGCCGAATTGACTAAATCCACAACGACAAAGAAACCAGCATCTTCTGATGATAAAATCATTGATTTGGGTGCAGGTTTGAAAATGAGTCAATCTGCTATTGACAAGATTGCCAGGGAAAAATTGGGCAAGGATCTCGAGGAAATTGACCAAAAGGCATCTGAACAATCTAAGCTCAGAGAATTGAAACACAAGAAGAAATTGGAATTGGAAGCTTTGAAAGCTCAAAACAAGACCAATTCTAAATTCGCCAAATTCAAAAAGAAGCTTGATTTGGAAAGAAAGAACATTGAAGCTGAGCATGACAAGAAAGTCAAAGAGATTGAAGAATCCATTGCCAACTTGGACAAGGAGATTTTGAATTTCGACAAGCAAACCAAAAATGAAATCGCTCAAGTCAACAAAGACTCTGAGGTCAAGGAGAAACAAGCTGATGAAAAATTGGCTCAAGACAAGGAACACTACTCCCAAGAAGCAGCAAACTTGGAAAAGAAAAACTTGCAAACTATCCATGATCATCAAATTGAACAAAAAAGAAGCGAAATTACCACCAGAGTGCTACATGCCAGACAAAGTGAGTATGAACTGGAATTGGAACTTTTGCAATTGAAATTGGCTCAAAGCAGCAGAGAGCTAGACAAGCAAAAGGAACACAACTCAGCTCACACTGAAATCAAGGAAGACTTGGAAGCCAAAATCGCAGCAATGAAAGCAGCCATTGCCGATAACAACGCCAAGATCGAACACTCCAAAACCGTTGAAATCGAATCCGCCAAAAGTTTGAAATCTACTCAAGACGAATTGGAAGCATCAAAGGACTCTGTACAATCTTTGAAAGCTCAATTGGCAGAACTCAGAGCCGGTAAAGGTGATAGAGAAGCTAGACTGAAAGAAGCTTTGGAGAAGAGAAAATTGTACGACGCTGAACAAGAAAGACTTCGTCTAGAAGCGGAGGAAAAGGCCAAAATCGCAGCTGAGGAGAAGGCTAAGCGTGAGGAAGAAGAAAGAATCCGTAAGGCTGAAGAAGAAGAAAGATTACGCAAGGAGGCCGAGGAGAAGAAACGTTTAGAAGAGGAAGAGAGACAACGCAAGTTGGAAGAAGAAGAGAGACTACGCAAAGAAGAGGAGGAAAGATTGCGTAAGGAAAAGGAAGAGCAAGAAAGATTACGCTTGGAAGAAGAAGAGAGATTGCGTAAGGAGAAGGAAGAGAAGGAGAGAAAACATGCTCTTGCCGTTGCCGCCTTCACCACTGATCTTGACTCAAGAAAGGCCAACTTGGACACCAAAATCGCTGAAAAGAAGCAACAAGCCAAAGAGACTGGTGTTTCCAACGGTGATGAAATCGCTCTCTTGGAAGTCGAAAGAAAACACTTGGACACATGGACTTATGAAAACCAATCTCTCAGAGACTTGGAATTGAAAGAATCCCTAACAGTCAAGAAGAGAGAGTTGGACAATAAGGCCAAAATCGCCGCTAAAGAAGCCAAGAAGAAGGCTGAACAAGAGGAGAAGCAAAAGAAGAAACAGGCTGCTATTGCTGCTAAAGAGTTGAAGAAGAAGGAGAAGGAGGAGCAAAAGAAGAAGGAACGCGAGGAGAAGGAAGCCAGAAAGAAGAAGGAGCGTGAAGAGAAAGAGGCTCAACAAAAGAAGAAGTCAGCAGCTCCAGCCGTTGTTGCTGGTACTGTCGGTGGTGCTGCCCTTGGTGGTGCCGCTTCTGTCGGTGGTGCCGCTGTGGGAGCAGCTGCTTCTGCTCCTGGTGCCATTACCTCTGGTGCCTCTGGCGTGGCCAAGACTGTTGGTGGAGGTGTTCCATCTGGTAAGACTGTTGAGCAGCCTGCTAGTGTCGATGCTCCAGTTGCAAAGTCTGTTGATGTTGCTGATGCTCCTAAGGCTCCAGTTGTTGAAGCTGAAACTCCATCTGTCGATGTCAAAGCTCCAGTTGTTGAAGCTCCTAAGGCCGCTGTTATTGCAACTCCAGTTCCAGCTGTCGAAGAAGTCAAAGCTCCTATCATCGAGACCGAAGCCCCAACTGTTGAAGCTACCGCTCCAACTGTTGAATCTAAGGCTCCTGTTATTGAAACTCCAAAAGCTGCCGTGATTGCTGCTCCAGTTCCAACTCTTGAAACTCCTAAAGATGTTGAAGTGAAAGCTCCAGTTGTTGAAGTTCCAGAGGCTTCAGTTGAAAAGTCAGTCGAAACTCCAGAAATTGAAGCTAAAGATGAAACTGTTGAGCCTGTTGCTAAATCCACTGTGGCTCCAGTCGTCGTTCCAACCGTTTCTAAAGATGCCAAAACTGCCAAAGCTCCAGCTGCTCCAGCTTCCTCTGCTGAACATCCAACCTCTCCATCACAAGACAGAAAGTCTAGAAGAAGCTCTTTCTTCGGTTTCTTCAAAAAGAAGAACAGTAATGAATCAGTTTCACCTGTTCGTGACTCTAAGAAGAAGGAGGCTACAGCTGCTACTCCAACTAAGAAAACAACCAAAGCTGCCGAAACTGAACCAAAGAAGAAATCCTCTTCAGGTACTGGTGCAGCAGTTGCTACTGGTGCCACTGTCGGTGCTGTTGGCGCTGCCGGTGCTGGATTAGTAGGTGCTGGTGTTTCTGCCGTTGGTTCCACTTCAAATGCCGCTATCAAGACTGCTTCTGGTATCCCATCAGCTGCTCAAAACGCTGCTACTGGCTCCTCCAAGGATCTTGAAGTTCCAGACAAATCTGTTGATGCTTCAAGTACTGCTCCTGTTAAGTCAATTGTTGACACCACAACTGTCAAGTCTGTTGATGCTACTCCTGCTGTCCTCCCAGTTGCTCCAGTTGTTTCTGATCCAGTTGTCCCACAAGTTGCAGAGTCAACTCCAGTCGTTGCTCCAGTTTCTAAAACTGTTGAGCAACCAGCAGCTGCTCCAGTCACCGTTGACAAGGCTGTTCAAGCCGACTCCCCAGCTACTAATGAATCATACATTGAGAAATCCACTGAGGATAAACCATTGGCCAATCCATCCACCGTTTCTCTGAGATCCGCTACTCAACCTCCTGTTGAAACCCAACCGAGTTTCAGCAAAAACATTGAGGAACCTGATAACTTGACCGGTGTTGATATTGAGAATGTCACCGGCTCTGAGTTCAAGACTACTGTGATCAAAGGTGGTGAAAATCCAATTTTGGCGATTAAAGCCCTGGATGACAATATCAGTTTGGAAGAGATCACCGCTGAACAAGCTAAACATGAAGATAATGTTTTGGCCGTTGTTGCTGGTCACGACTTGACTTTACAAGAAGTTGACAAGTCTGAAGCTCTTTCGACCTCTACTCCACTTCCATCTGTTCCAGTTTCAAGAGCTACTGATGCCATTGTTTTCGACAAGGTTTCTAAAGACCATGTGACTGCTCCAACTACCGCTGGTTCAGCCGATGTCTCTGACAAGGACCTTGACCGTGTCTACAATGAAAACTATGCTAAAGGTGTTGCTGCTGCTACAGGTGCCGCCGGTGCTGGTTACGCCTTAGGTCAACACGAAGGTGCTCAACAAGCTTCTCAATCTGGTGCCACACCATTAGTTGAACAATCACAACAAAAGTCTGCTCAACCACATACTTACGCACAATTGGCCTCTCAACCAGCTGAAACCTCCAAGGGCTTGGTTGGTGCTGGCGTCGGTGCTGGAGCCGGTGCTGCGTATGCTTTGAGTGGAAACCAACCATCTGTTGACTCAGAAGTTCATCCTGTTGTTCCTTCAACTATTCCAGGTACTGCTATTCCAGTTGACTCTCAAGCCGAACGTGAGTTTGATGCTGCTTACGCTCATCCACAGGCTAGCTTGCAATCCCAATCTCAAGCCCCTGCTTTCGAGACTGAACAAAGAACAACCTTACCTGCTGTGATCCCTGGTACTGCAATTGTTGCCGGGTCCCCAGCTGAAGAACAGCACAATGCCTCCCTTAAGGAACAAAAACCTGGTGCCACTTCATTTGAAGTCCCACCGGTGATTGCTGGTGAATTTGCTCCAACATCCTCAAAAAATGTTGTCGAGAGTCCAGCATCTGCTCCTGCTGCTTCCAAGGAAACCGGCCACAATGCCGCTCCTGTTCTTGCAAGCTCCTCTGCTCCTCATATCTCATCGAGAGAGGTTGCCGATGAAGCTAAATACCCAACAGGAACCTACACTGAACCTTTGCCACTTGAAATTCCAGAAGCCCAAAAATTCAAAGTTGTTGGTGGTGATCACTTAAAATCTGAACCAGAACAAACTTTACAAACTGGTGTTCAGAAAGACATCTTTGACACTTCAAAAGACTCTGGAAAATCATTTGATACCGCCAAACCAATTGACAACTTCGCACCAACAACCACATATTCAACTGCCACTGCAGGCTTGAACGCTTCCAAACCAAGTGATGATACCCCAAACAAAGGCTTGTATGTGGAACCAAAGGCCTTGTCAATTCCGGAAGATCAAAAGTTCAAGGTTGTCGAACCAAAGACTACAGCTGTTGATCCATTGTTGGATAACTCTAATGTTCCAAAAGTTATTGCTGTATCAGAACCACATATCATTACACCAGTCGGGTCTGAAACCCAAAAAAGTTTAGATCCTGGTCATACTGGTGTGGAATCTGAAGCTGTTCCTGTTGCTACCACTACTGCCACAGGAAAGAACGCTAAAAAGAATAAGAAGAAGAGAGATGCCAAAAAGAAGAAGAAGGCCGCCAACGCTGCTGCTGACTCTAGTGTCGAAAGCACACCTGAACCAGAATCAGCACCATCCACCAAGAACCAATCATCTACGGTCGGTGGTGTTATTGGCTCTGCTGTTGCTGCTGGTGCAGCTGCCCTTGGTGTTGCTGGTGTCTCGAATGCATCTTCTGAAGAAGGTACTAAGGGTACCGAAAAGGCTTCTGAGTTGTATCAAGAACCTAGCGCTGTTGCTATTCCAGAAAGCCAAAAATTCAGTGTCCAACCAGGTGTTTCCCAAGAGTCTCACAAAGTTGAAACTAGCTCAACTGAACCAAAGTCCAAGTCTCTTCCATTAGCCTCTGTCGCTGCTTTTGGCTCAAACAAGGCTACCGATGCTGCTCCAGTGTACATCGAACGCTCTACAGTTGATATCCCAGCTAATCAAAAATTCACTGTCCAACCAGGTGTCTCAACTGAAACTACTGGTAGCGAGAAGGCCCCAGCAACTGATGCTTCAAAAGAAGCCACCGAGTCATCAGGTCCTGGTGTTTTGGAAACAGCCGCCATTGTCGCTACTGGTGCTGCTGTTGCAGGTGTTGCCATCTTTGAAAGTGCCAAAGAAAAGATTCAAGATGCCTTACACGGTGATGAGGATGAAACCAAAGATGCTACAGCCACTGGTGTTACATTAAAAGACTCCGAGACCGCTGAAAAGTTGAACCAAAACAAAGACAACATTCGTGTTGAAACTATCGACCCTATCTACAAGAAGGCAACCGATGTCGTTGATTCAGCCAAAGATACCTCAATTGATGCTACTGCTGTCGGTATCACCTTGAAGGACACTGAAACTGCTGATAAATTGAGCCAAAACAAGGATGCCATCCGTGTTGAAACCATTGATCCAATCTACAAATCTTTGGATCCAAAGAACCCTGGTAAACAATTGGCGTCTGACGACGTTACTGAAGCTGGTGTCAATGCAGATGAAGCTAAATCTGAAAACCATACAGGTACCATCGGTGCTGTTTCCGCCGCTGTCGGTGCTGCTGCTGCCGGTATTGGTGCCTCAACAATTGGTCACAAGGATGAATCCGCTCAATCAAAGACTACAGCTCCTACTTCTGTTAAACCAAAGAAGGCCTCCACTCCAACTCATGAAGAGAAGGAAAAGAGATTTAGTGGGTTGAAGTTCTGGAAGAAGAGTAGATCTCCTTCACCAGTCCACGCACAAGCTCAAAAAGCTAGTACAGAGAAGAAGGCCACCTCTGGCATTAAGACTGGTGCTGCCTCTGGTGTCTCTGTCAGTGGTCCAGCTGTTGCTACCCAAACCACTGTTAAGGCTGTCGGTCCAAATGACGTTTCCGGTCCAACTGTCGAATCAACCAACACTTCCTCCAAACATGATTCTAAACCAACTGTTCCTTCTGCTACTGTTGGTGATGAATCCACTACATCTAAGGACCATGGCCTTGTCACCGGTACCTCTACTACTGCTGCTGGGTTAACCGGTGCAAGTGCCGCTGCTATTGGATCAAAATCTGTGGGTAATGCTCAAGAAGAACCTATTGCTGCTTCAGGTGAAGGCTTGACCAAGACCTATACTAATGATTCATTGTATTCTTACCGTGAAGAAATCGTTTATGAAGAAGTTGAAGTTGAAGATGAAGATGAAGAAGAAAAAGAAGGATTGATTGAGCATGTCATTAAAGCTGCTGTTAATGCCACCGCTACAATCATCTAAGTTTTGAATCAACATGCATGATCAGTTGTTTATTAGAAGCTATGAATTTTTTTTGTCTTGTTTGTTTTGCTGCTTCCTGACACGATGATACCCTCATAGCTTAATACCCTCATTAAACTCAACTCACCCTTCATTTACATTGATATTCAACTACTACACACGTCTTTTTATACTAATACCACTTAATTTTAAGAAAAAGAAAGAAACTAATGAGAAACGAAGCTTGTTTTTGTCTTGATGCTAGTTTTCTGTTAATTATTGATTTGTCCATCATTCGATTATTTTTATGTATATCTACTATTATGTCATACTGTACTATTTTTATTCTGTCTGTGAGTCTATACATACACATTGTAGTTCAAGTAATAACACATAACCAGCCCAATGTGGCATACACTAGCCCAACAGGGTATATAGCCAAAAACACTCTTCCTGGAAGGACACCACTAACTTTCAAGCTAACAGTAGCCGCATAAACTGCCCAAGCGACAAAGATCAAGTAGATGATGAATCTGATGAAACTCCATTTGATAAAAATTGAGAGGATCGAGGATAGGACTAATGGGAAGAGGGCATAACCTTGGGTTGATAGTGCGCTAAAGAAAGAAATGGTACCACCTAGCAATTGGATATTGATGGCAATGATGGCGAAAGTGATCCATGTTAGGGAGAAGACACTAGAGAAAACATTTGAAGTTGTTGATTTTGGAGATAGGTAACCCAAGATGACAGAGAACACCAAGATGAAAATCAAAGGCCCCCATAGATCCCATTCTAATTTTTTCAAGTTGGAATCATCCATTGGTTCATTTTGTAAATCTTGTTCGATATCATGTTCCAATTGGTCATAGTTGATACCAATGTTTATACCCGAGTTTCTTGCGGCAATGATTAAATTGTGTTGTTGTACTTTAGCCAATTTGGATAAAGAGGCAGGCCACATGACACTAAACAACCTATGCCCGATACCCATCAAGTCTCTTTTCAATGTTTCCCAAACAGGTTCATCCAAAGTGTCACCACCAGAGAACTTACGTTCTTTAACCTGTTCATTTTTAAACATTGGGTTTAAGGAGGTCGACAAGTCTATGTTTGGTGTAGTGAAGCTTGTGAAATTGAAGAATGAGTTGGATTGAGCACCATTGGTATTACTGGATGAGGCTTCTGGGTGTGGATCATACGCTGGTGGGGCTTGAGTTGATTGTTTCTTTGAGTTAGAAATGGGTGTTGTGGCATCATCGGCCTCGATTAAATCTGGTTCCAAGTCGAAGTCATCAGCCTCGTCTGGATTGACACTAACAGGTTTCCATTTGTTAGACATTGTAATTCTTGTAATACTATTGTTTCAATCGATGCTAGTTGCAAAAAAAGAATTGTGGTTGAAAATTATCAGAAGGAAGGCAACGTTTTTTAATCATAGTTAAAACTAAGAGATTGTTCACATCGATTCTAATCATCATGTTAATTTTCAAACGCTCGTAACGCACGTAAATTGTCGACGCGATGAAGTTCGAACCGCTTCTTCACGAGGACCGCCTGGTCCTGACGACTACGCCACGGAGGGTAATTTAAACAGTTCAAAAAGTGGAAAAATCTTTATAAAGGGCAAATCGGCCAGGGCTCATAACACTGCGATTTCTGGTAGTTTCCGCTTTGGGCAATTTCAGAGCAATTTTCTGGCTGTTTTTCCTTCCAAGAGAATAATAAAAAAACACACACACAACTGGTGCTTCAAGAATGATGGGGAGCCCGGTAAATTGATCTTTCCTAAGCGACAACCAGAACCCACAACCACCCGATTGGCTACAACAACAGCAGGCCAAAGACGCCATACACATCACCACACTAAAAGCCCTACACAGAGCCAACAGACAGACCATCAACAAAGGAGGAAGAAGAACCCCTATAACCACTGGCCATATAGAGAAGGGCCCTTTGAAAAAAAAAATAATAATATCATTCTGGCGCTTATCTCTATTAAAGAGAAGGTATCCGGACATTAACTCATAGAAGAGCAGCCTAGTTCAAAGCATCATCCATAGAGCAACTGATCAAAGCGCTATCGCTAGTAGAACAGGCTCCAAGTTAATATCGTGACTTATCGGTGGTTTGACAGGCAGATCACCCCATACTTATACTTTTATATACAGAAGCACCCTGGGACCAAATACAATAAAACCATGTCTACTCCAAATCCAGAAGAAGGCGACAAGCTGGTGCCTATGAAGGACCAAAGCGCACTTGTGATGGGCGATGGTAAAGTCTACAAGATCCAGAAGGTTCGTCAACGTAAGATTCACAGTTGTGTCCCATGTCATCAGAGGAAAGTCAAATGTTCCAGAGAGACTCCAATATGTGGGAACTGTGTTAAGAACGGATTGGAGTGCAAATACTTTGTGAATGATCGTGTCTCCAGAGGGAAGAAGACGAAGGATCTGGATAAAGAAGCTGATATGAAGAAGAAACAAGAGTTGAAACAATACATACAAAAGGCCAAACTGGTCACGTCCACGGTATCACCAATGTCCACTCCTGGAACGAAGACAACTTCACTGGCGGGTAAACATTCACCTACAGAGAACGGCGCTCAAAAGGGTATAGGTGCTAAGATGACGAGAACTGGAAGTGCAAACTCAGAGCAGGACCTAATATCACCTAAAAACAAAAGCTTGAGCTTCTCAGATTCTGAGAGCCTGGTAAGTAATGAAAGCTTATCACCTCCAAAACTACACAATCCACAAACATTACCTACTGATAAGACACTGGCAAACACAACTGCATCGAAATACCTAGGACCAAATCATCACTCTGCATCATCATCCAACAGCACCAATACTTCAAGCATATACCCTATGGATCAATACTCTCAAAATATACCCATGAATGCATACCAACAACAACAAAGTGTCCCAGCAACAGGAGACTATTCTAATGGGGGTGCAACTACATCTTTCAAGAAACTACCACAACAACAGAATCATATAATACCCTCACCTTCAAGTCTACCTACACCACAGTCAATTAACGTTTCGAATAATTCTCCCTTGAACCAAGAAACACCACAGCAGCAGCAATATCAACAAAATCCTCATCAACATCATCATCAACAGCACCAGCATCAACCTCAACCTCAGCAGCCACATCCTCAACCTCAAGTTCCACAGCAACAAACTTCGACTCAAGTGACTTCAACTGCGCAGCCTCAAGCATCTAGCATTGAAACACAATTAACGGCCAAAGAACAAGAGATTGAAGAAGCATTACCAACAAAACAACGTTCTTATGGCTTGATCAAGAGATACATCAGTACAATTCATCCAATCATACCAATCATTGACATCAAGGAATTTTTGTTCGAACATGACATGTTTTGGAGTGGTGCACATGAAGATAGATATGAATTCATGATCAGCCTATTCCCCGTGCTCTACGCGGCAAGCAAGGCTGAATGTTTTGAATTTAGCTATGATGAGATAACGAAATATGAACTGAGTAATGAAATTCACAAATATTTAAGAATCGCTAGAGATGTCTTGACTTTGAACAATTACCCTTTGAAATACTCGTTGAAAACTATCCAGAGTGCAGTGATTTTGCAAAGCACATTGGAAAACCCCTCGATCCATGATATTGCCATCTTGGTACGCATTGCACAGACTATAAAACTTCATAGAGACCCGGCCAATTATCACAACATTTCGGACCCAAGCCTAGTACAGTATAGAAGATTGCTTTGGTGGCAAATTTTCTACATGGATGCTATCACTTCACATACAAATATGGTGACTCCATTGGTTAGACTGGATGAATTTGACACTTCGTTGCCTATGGAATTTAGTAATAATGAGCTCAATGTCGAGGTTTGCAACCTGAATGGGAAATTTAGATTTTCGTTGATTTTAAACGAATTGACTAGAATGATTTATGGGATGAGTATTGTCCCGTTCAATACTATCCAATCGTTGAAACAAAAGATTTTGGATCTTCATATTAGTTGCAACGCCTCGATAATGAATTTGACAAGCGCGCAACAAGTGAGAAACCTAAGTTTCAATGAGTTGAATTTTATCAATTGGTCAAAATCAGTGTTGAACACTTATTGTGATCGTGCATTGTTGATATTACAAAATCGAATCATCTTGTCAAATATCCTGAACACTAATCAATTGGAGAATAACTATATTTTCAACAATAGTTATAATCAAATGATGAATAATGGGAAGATGAAGTTCAACATTGATTCTTTCTTCAAAGGTAGTGACGGGCAACTGGCACTGTTCAACTTGCATAACAGTGGTGGCTCAAACAATGGGAAGAGTCTGAACAATTATTCTTACGATGATTTGTCAAATAATGTTATCCCAGCGGCTTTGCATTATCTTTATGAGTTCTGGAAAAACAATAATGATGATATTTATAACTCATACAATTGGGAGATTAGAAACAGTTTACCTTTCGATGCAATCATTTTGATACTGACCAATTTGATCTCAGACCTGGAAAAGAATTACAATGGAACATATGAATTGAAGAATGATGTGAGATATTATCTTTTGGATAAGTCTATTGATTTGATTTTCATTAAGTTTGACAATAAGAAGAGATCCATAGTGAAGAATTGCTTTACATTGATGAGATACCTTTTCCAAATTGTTAGACTGAAATATTTGAGGAATAATAACATCAGTTCCGGCTTTTTGGAGATCAACAATTTCAATACTGATCAAATCATTCCAAAACCGATAAATGGACATGACTCGTTATTTGCAGCATCTAGACAAAATGAATCAGCTATGTCTAGCCATGGTACTTATGATCATTATCAACAATATGATAAACCTAGACCTCAAAATGGTGGTGGTCAATTATTAGCACCATCTGTTGATAAAAAGATTGATTTTAATGGTGTTCAAACCACTTCATGTTCCCAAATCGCACCAAGAGCCATGAGAACGGTAGCTGGTGGATCAAGTAATATGATATCATTCAATGATAGACCTTTCAACAGTTCAATGTCTGGGAACATTATGGGTGATGATTTGAATCAAATCTTTGGAGATGAGGACGATGTATGGAACCCTACTCAGATTTCGATCCTTTCCAAAAATAACAGCACATCTGTCAGCACACCAACGAACAATAATGAGAGTTTCAATGATGATGAGTACAAGAGATTAGAATTACAAAGAATCAAACAACAAATTACTAGATTCATTCAAGAGGAAAGACTGAGTGATGATAATAAGTTCAATAACAGGTATTATATTAGATTTGAACATGAGGTTAAACAGCTCATTGATAGATTGATTTGATACAGGGTATCATGGATGATGTATAAGTTGATTAATATAACGATAAGAAAATGATCATTTGGACAAATTGTAGGTTGACAGCGCTTAGTGATAAGGGCATGTATCAGCCACAGTAGGTACATACTACATAGGTACATATGTGATTTGACAAAAAATTGGTATATGTATTCAACTAGACAAGAATGGACAGGATAATTCAATGGTGATGAAACTCACTCTCAAACCCATCGTACACATTCTTTCCCAATTAAAGCTCGAAACAGCCATGTAATCCTCGATACGTAATGAACACATTTGAAGATGGTCAATAACGAATAACGACACAAATGTATAGCTCTAGAGCCAACACACATGTGGTAGGATGCTGCGCACAAGTCATACACAACAGATAAGATAACCAATTTCGCATCATACCTCACGTTAACCATACCAAAAGGTTGAGCGACGACATATGAAATGTGAAGCTGGAAACGGTTGTCAGATCTTGGTCATCTATCAAACAGGGTGTGGAATTTAACCAAGCTGCGGTAATTGTTGTAATACTCTTTACCCGTCATTGAATGGCAGAATAATACATATTTCAGTTTGATCAAACTATCACCAACGAAGCTTCCCTTGCAACTTTTCGCTTCTTGGTGAGACTTTCACCTAGCTCATCTGGAGCACCAGTCCAGTTACATAACTACTGTAGTACGATGCCGATGTGTTTCTCGAAGGAAACACCTAGAAGGCCTCTCAAGCTGCCGGAGGAAGATTATCAAAAGATTGAAGTGATCGAGATACGATATATCTAAAGGTAAATCTACGGATATGCTTTGCTTATGTGGAAGTTATGTAGATACAGCACCATTGGGCGTTATGACTTTGAATAGTGGTCACCGATGAATCAATTGAGAGTTTATCAGTGCGATGTAGTAGCTACAATGGACAAGATCTGATTCAAAACATGTATGCATTTCATTGAACAAGAATCAACAGAGTGGGTTGACTAAATGAATAGTTCAAGCCATCTGCATGGTACACATTCTATCCATACATCATTAATAAAGAAGATCTGGAATCCAGTCACTGCAAACCACTGAAATAATTCAGAGTGTTGGAAACAAGAGACGGGGCGCTAAATCCAGAATTTTCAATAGATATCATAGGGGAACCAATTATGCAATATAAAAACTCTGCCGGTTCGACATTTAAAGCATAGAGTCGAATATAGTCATGTGAATAAGAAGGACGTTTGTGTAATTTGGATTCCACTAGATATTTTTGATACGTAGTGTCAGATTCGCGAATTGTCACCTGTTTTGTACCCGTTTGGAAATGGCAGAAGTAAATAATAAAATTCCAGTTCGGCTTGACGCAAAGAGAAATTGTTCCGGCACACACGGAACAATTGGACAACGTCTTTTAAAGTGATTTGAACAGTCCGGGAACAGCAGAGAGTGGGAAAATGCAACAAATCACTATGCACTGCTCACTATAATAATACGCATACTCGCAGCCAACTTCACCAGGCTTTTTTCTGGAAACAGGGCTTGTTTTACAGCCAAAGTTTATAATTAATTGTCAGCTCTTGACTTCCCAAAGAGGTAATAAATCGGGATCACAACGCGCATGATCGCTGATTAGATAAGCAGCAAAGCCCATCTTGAACATTTCCACATCTAAAACACATCCCACACTCAATTAGTACTTGACAATATAAACACACACAGAAGAACTACGAAACTACAAGGCAAACCACTATCGTTAACGCTTGTGTTTGTGCTGAAGTAATACTGATCACATACACAGAATTCCCACACGCTTGTTAGTTTCATTGGTACAGAAATATGGAGGGTGTATTTGATAACGGGACCTCATTCATTCCCAATTATACCGAAAAGAACAATATGTTGAACAATATGTTGAACGCTCAAGGACAACAACAACAGCACTATATGAATCAAGCGGATACTTTGAACCAAGAAGGGATGATAGATTTCAACAGTGACTTCCTCATCTCCAGATTCGATGAGAGTTTCAAGAATGATAATGCCTCATTGATGTCTTCCATGAATGAACAAGAGAATGATATGACTTTCTCCAAACTGTTGAATTACAACCCACAGTTGAACATTATGAATAATTCAAACAGCGGTAGCAGCAGTGAGTTCAATAGTTATGATCAGGACAATGATCACAATATGGGGGAGTTTGATAACAATTTGAGTCTCATCAATACAAACAATACATTGGTTAGCAACACATTGAACGTTAACCAACCCAACTTGTATGATTATTACAACAATAACAAAGAGCTTAATGATTTCGCTTGGGACTTCAACTTTGATACCGCTAGTATGATGAACTTCCATAATGATAGCACTACATTGGGCAGCTCTTCAAGAGAGTCTCATGAGTTTTTCGAAAATTTGAGAAATATGGGGTTGGAGGATATCGATGGTATAAATGACCAGACCAAGAGATCGAGATTCACCTCATCCATTTCAAACTCTCTTTCATCGATTTTCAAGAAATCATCAACTGATCCGGCGTTCAAAAAGACTTCGAATGAGCGGTTCAATTTAAGAGTTATAAACCCATTGTCAACACATAGAGACCCAAAAGTCCTTGTGAAGACATTACCAAACTTGGCAGAGAGTGTGGAAGGTTTGAGTGAAGATACTGAGCTCACTACAATGGAGGAAGACGCTTCAGTGGCTGTGGAGAAGAAGAAATGTACCAAAAAGACGCATTTCAAGAATTGCAATTGTAATAAACCAAAGCCTAAAAAATCCAAGAGCTCTTTGATCAGTGCCATGACAAATGGTCGTATTGGTGGTGATAAGACTATTGTGGAACAAGAGGAAACTTTGCCTTCGATTACGATAGAGCCTGTATCTGATATGATGGACTTGGACGATGAGATATTGAAAGCTGTTACTGTCTCGGAATTGGCATCTACTTCAACTCTAGACCTAGATGAATCTAACACAGTTGATGCGGTACATAATGAGACAGTTGACGAAGACGAAGAAGACGCTGAGAAGAACAACTCACCAGATTATGCTGCCCTATTCTCAGACGTCAACGTCCCAACCAAAAAGCGCTCTAAATCTTCAATTTCCTTCAGAAGACTAACCTCCTCCTCAAACAATAATAACAACAGCAATACCCTACCCACCGTCCCAGAGGACATAAACGCCAACGACATAATCGTCACCCCACAACCACCAGCAGACTACATCCCTCCATTGCAAGAACCTACAAGACGTGGTCGTAAACCCTCGTTGGAATACGACGCCTCCAAACAATTTGTATGCACGTATTGTCAGAGACGGTTCAAGAGACAAGAACACCTCAAGAGACATTTCAGATCGTTGCATACGAATGAGAAACCTTTTGATTGTGAATTGTGTGGTAAGAAATTCTCAAGAAGTGATAATCTGGCACAGCATATAAAGACTCATGCGAATGATGAGGAGAAACAGTTGGAGTTTGAGGAGAGTAAAGTGTCGTTGGAGATTTGAGAAGAGTTGGTGTTTTCAGTGGTTTGTCTATATATATATATATACTATTTTATCAAGTTGTTTCAAAGGTGTTTTTTCTGTTTGGGGATAAAGTCACTATCAAGAGCTTTTGTTTGTTTGTTGCTACGTATAAGAGTAAGAGAAGAATGAATGTTTATTTGATTGTGAAAAACACAAATGTCTTTTAAAATGTAACTGTTCGAATATGTATATGTATGTGTGAGTTAATGTACGTGTTTGGAAGAGTCCATTCCCAATTTCAACAGTTTCAATCTTAGAATCACATATGCGATGAAACGATAGACAACTGCAACAACGAGTAGAACACCTAGAAATTTCTTGTATGGGGCTTTTAGACCATACACTCTCAGCACGTCACCACCAGTGTTGAAAATGCATGTACCATCCAAGCTTCTTGAGGAGTCATCACATGTAAACTTCTCATGCTCAGGAAATGCCATGTTGATCAGGATACTGATCCCGTATTTCAATGGACTGATCCAATTAATACCTTTAAGGAACCCATCCATACGTAATGACATAAGACCTGACATGAAAGTACCAATTGACAAGATGATCGATACGGCATTCACAGCAAAACCGGCATGTTGGAATAAAGTATTGGTTATGATACCTAAACTTTCACCACAGAAGATAATCATGAATGCAACATACGCAATGGCGAAAAACATTTCTGGTGTTCTAGGTAATCCAATCACAGGGCTCATGAATGCGGCAAAGATACAGCTTGAGATCATCTCAAATGGGATCTCGACAACCATATAACTGAGGAAAAATGGGAGCACACCATAAACTCTATCATCGTACTCGTGATAAAAATAGTCTCTCTGAGCAGGATATGAACTCAAATTATTCAACATACCACAGAAGTAAACACTTGTAACTTGTTGCACCAAACCCAATCTGTTCGAAACACCAATATTTGTGTTTCTCAAAGGTGCAAAGAATAAAGCTGTGATAAGCCCTAGACCTGCCACTTGAGAAATTCTGGCGATGTAAATCTGCTTATCTCTCATGGTTGTAATCCCCAATTGTCTAACACATGCGTAAAATGCAACGGGGAAAGAAGCTGGGTTTCTAATGAATTGGCCAAATACTTTAGGAAACTCCTCTTTGGATATAGTGCGTATCTCTAGTGCTTTGGAATGATTAGTTGAGGCTTCCAGTTTCCATTGATCTAGCAAAAAATCCACCCGCTCTTTAGTAACGCGTTCTTTAGCTGCAGATTGATTATTCACAGAGATTAAATCCAAGACATGATCAGCAGAGTTTGTCAATTTAGGACATGGGAAACCTAGCTTTGCGAAATAGTCAACCATACTGGTTTGTTCACCATTATAACCAACAAGACCACCTTTAGCTAGCAATAATACTTGTCCAAATTTCTGGAAAAGATCAGATCTAGGTTGATGAATCGTCAAGATAATTGTTTTCCCTTCAGATGCCAAGTTTTGAAGAATCTGTAGGATTGATGATGCTGTGAAACTGTCTAGACCGGATGTTGGCTCATCAAGAAGCAAAATTTTTGGGTCATTTAGCAATTGAATACCGATTGAAACTCTTCTCTTTTCACCACCACTGATCCCTTTGATAAACTCACTACCGATCAATGTATTAGCACACGATTTCAGCCCTAATTTGTTGATGATCTCCTCAACCACAGATGATTTCTCAGCTTGACTTAGTCTTCCTAATCTCAAATCAGCAGCAACGTTCAGGGTTTCTCTGACACTTAAAGTTGACAATAAATGTTCATCATCTTGTGAAACATACGAACAGATGGAATTGACCATTTTAGTCGTGACACTGTAATTGTTGAAATAGATATCACCACTTGAAGTGTAACGATTTATCAAGTCTGATGATAACCGCCCGGAGACAAGGTTTAGAAGAGATGTCTTACCAGAACCTGAAGGCCCCATAATTGCATTGACTTTCCCGGCTTTAAAGGTGGCAGAAATATCATGAAGAATCGTTTTCTCCACAGTCGAAGTTCCCTTTCTGATCTTGACTCCCAAGAATAAGTTGGATATGTTCACATCAATATTCAAATGGTTGATATCTAGTGGTGTGGTAGATGCAACTTCACCATCCGATTCAACTGAATTAGCTTCATCCTTCTGTTCAGGTGTAGTAGACTTCACTTGTTTAGATAATGAGACGTCAACTTTATTTATCTTGAAAATGATCCCTGCGACAATGTAGAACCCCAGAGACCAACAAAACACAACGATGATAGGTACAGTTCTCCAGTTTTCCCAGAAACCCAAGTGTTCGATGATGTATTTCCCTTGGTATGCCTTACAACTTTCCTCATCAGTGTATGGACAATCACCTGAGAACCCAGTGAATTGATTCGAAGCTATTGCACCGAAGCCAAACCAAACGTATGCGATATACTTAGTCCAACGAACATAAACAGGCATAGTTGTAGCATTAACGAAATAACCACATGCCATACTCTGTAATGTATAGTTCATATTGGAGATCAGTGATGCATTGGCGAAACTTCTTGACACTGACACTGCAAACATAGCACCAGCCATTGAAGTTTGATGGATCAAAAAGATCACCGCGTAATATGTAAAGAAGTGTCTTGCAGTGGAGACAAACCCAAATAGGAAATATGTAGTCAAGGAAAAAAACAAGGGCACAATGATATCCTCAGTGACCAATTTTGCAATTCTTCTTGACAATATAAACCCTGGAATGGAAATACAATTATCTGCCCGTTCTCTATCAAAAAGCTTGATATCATTAGCAGATAATCGATACACTTCGAAAAGAAGCATAAGGTAACCCTGGAGACCATTTGCTGAATATGCAGCACCTGTCAATGTTCTTATTCCTGCCAAGTCATGTTCTCTAACTTTGAAAACCCAACCACAGATGATCCCCATTATTATCGCTTCTAGTACCATGGATAACACTGTTATGTAGTCTCTAACGGTCAGCAAGATAGTTCTTTTCGTCAAGATGGTCAGTTCTCTCCAGAAAGGAGCCCTTTTGGTAATGACTCTTTCTTTTGAGCTTTGTTGCGGTTCAGCAGGGGTATCTTTGGCGCTCTTCTCTAAAATCCGAGCCTGATATTGTTTCCAATGGGAGTCGAAGTTCAGCAGTCGCTTTCTGGTTTCAGTTTCAGCATCTATTGTTCGTATATCCACTGCTGTTATATCAATCAAGAAGTCTGCAGGGTTAACATTCTCCGGGACGTTAAATCCCAAACCTTCGAAATACCCTAATACACGTTCAACTTTGTATGAGTAAACGGTATAACCCTGAGATAAGATACAAAGGTAATCAAAGAGGAAAAAGATGTCTGATCTCGGTTGGTGAATACTAATGATGATTGTTCTTCCTCTCTTAGCCAATTGTTTCAATGTCTTGATCAACAAGAATGCAGAGTGTGCGTCTAACCCTGTTGTTGGCTCATCCAAGAACAACAGTGATGGATTAGATAGGATTTGGATCCCGATACTTAATCTTCTTTTCTCACCACCGGAAAGACCTTTGTGTCTCGAATCACCAACAAGTGTATCGGCACAATCTTTCAATCCTAGTTCTAATATTACCTCTTCCACCAATTTTGCTCTTTCCTCTCTAGTTGTAGAGTCTGGCAGTCTTAGCTCCGTGGCGTACGTCAAAGTTTCTCTAGTTGTCAAATTTGGCGATAGGATATCCTGTTGGATCACATAGGCGTTACGAACCTGTTGTAACGATTTCCCATCAAATGAGATCGCACCTTGTCTAGTCAGCGACGATGAAGCAGATCTATCAGCCAGCACGTTCAGTAGCGTCGTCTTTCCTGATCCTGACCCACCAATGATAGCCATCAATGATCCAGAGGGTAGATCGAAGGACGTTGGCTGTAAGATAGTCTTGTAGTTTGCGCGCTCCTCATCACCATACACTTTCCTAGTTCTTTTCCCCTGTAGAAACGACGGTAACTTAGCCAGTCCCGTATCCAGATTTGCTGATATCGACAGGTCCCTCACCTTCACAGAGACAGGATCTATATTGAGGAATGATAGCGTCTGTTTCCCCTGTTCTTCATATCCATCTCCTACAGCGTCTGCAGTATCTCCAGTATCGCTGTAACCCAGCACCAGTCCCTCAGCAGGACCCTTTTCCACACTGCTTTGTTCGACCGCCATGCCTTCACTTCTCTCCCAAGTAGTCGCCCTGTGGTTTCACCTGAAATCCCTTTGAATATTGAAGATATGGATCGAAATACTTATACCGCATTTTAGAGCTCCACAGCTTCGTAATTTGTCCTAAGACCAAAACATGCACAGTTCGTATCCGTCGTGGCGCAACCAGCCGGAAAAAAGATTACGTAATACTCATCTATCGGCGTATCAGCCAGAATATATACGTACTTGCTGATTTTATTACAGACCTAAAATTACAATGGGAGAATCAATATTTCTATGTATTAGAGAGATTTTGTTTAAGGCCATACATCTGTGGTTACTGATATCCATAGCCATTGAATTGTGCTCCGGTGAATTGGTACCCCTGTTGTGGCTGTTGGAACTGTTGGAATTGCATTTGCTGTTGCTGCTGTTGTGGTTGTTGTGCACCAGTGTTATACAAGGAAAGCAGTTGGTTCTTATCCATCCCTGTAGCTTGTGGCATCACACCTCCAGTTTGGAAAGCTTGTTGAGGTTGTTGCTGTTGTTGGAAAAAGGCGCCCGTTTGTTGAGGCTGTTGTTGTTGGAAGAAAGCACCGGTTTGAGACTGTTGTAATTGTAATTGCTGTTGCTGTAGTAGATATTGTTGTTGCTGGACAGGATCAACATAGATAATACCAGTGGCTGGATCCAAATACTGTTGTGGAGGTTCAATCAGTCCAGTAGCAGAAACACTCACAGCACCAGTTTGTTGTGGTTGTTGCACACCATTGGCGTTCCCGCTCCACCAGTCACTGGTAGATGCTACCGGTTGTGAAATTGATTGTGATGTGTTGGTTCCAGAAGCCGATGAGACAGAAGTCCCTGGTCTTTTAGGTAAAGCTGGCTTTGGACCTTCTGGTTCTTGAGACTTGCGCAAGATTTCAATAGCGAAGCTGACATCACCTTTGGACAAGTACAAACTCTCATAGTTATCATCGATATTTCTGAAACCTTGGTCTTCCAACTGTCTAGCCTGTTTACGATACTTCATTCTCTCGTACTCGGACAACTCTCTATGGGACAATGTTGGGACCGAGCGACTGGATCCGCCAGGTCTTGATGAAGGTCTTGACACAGATCTGGATCTTGATCTTGTGCCTCTAGAATCTCTTGAATCATTACCACCATCCAGGTTATAGTCTCTTTCATCAATTTCGTCATAACGGAATTGACCCAAAACATACTTCTTTCTCAAGAATTGGAAGATTTCACTGATGAAGTTAGTAATCACTATTCAAATAGTCTCAAACTATATTGTTGACTCACTCATTATCATCATCATCGTATGGGAATGGAGCCTTCTTTGGATTCCAAAACTGTCTAGCTTTCTTATTACCGATTCTTGATAGAAACTAAGATAAAACATATGTTAGTCACACCTGTCAAAGTCTGCTCCATAGAGAGACCATCAATGACACATACCTCTAAGTCATCATCATGCCACTTCTCGAGTGACAAACTCTTCACTAATGACACTTCTGGACCTAATTTCCTGTGTAAATTGGCGCATCTACCACATAGGAAAACACCCAACTAAAACAACCTAGTCAGTCATATATTCCTCAAACACCACAATAGTAAACATCAGGTAGACTCACATTCACACTAGCCCATGCTATATTCATATCTCATGTTAGTATCACATCGACTAAATAGGTCCGACTCATCCATGGATAGGTACTCACTTGGATATTCAGCTCCACATTCACCACACTTGTTAGCATTCCCACGATCGTTGATCAAGTTGATCAGCTCGTGCTCGATCCTCTTCTGGTTTCTCTTGCTCATTGTATCCTTATGTTCCTTGATGAGTAATTAAGCTTTGACGAGACTTTACTTTCAACGTCAGCAAAGCTTCTGAACGATGATGATGGTTTAAGGGACGACCGCGGTGTTCAGTATGGGATTTCGGGACATTTCGCTGTGTCTGAACCGCCCGCTGTTTGGATTGGGTGGTTGTTTTTTCTGAACGAGGAGGACGTCAGGAGTAATCGGACTTTACAAATAATTAATACCTTTGAAATGTGACATTATGATTAATTAATTACTGAAGCTAGTTCTAATCTATTGAAGAGGTTTCCCGATGTTGGAGTATGGTGTCTTTCTAGGCTGATTCTGTGGAACTGGTGAGGAAGGTGGTGCTGGTGGTGCAGAGTACTGAGAAGAGTCGGCTCTTGAAGCTAGTCTGGCAGCTGTTGTAAACTGATTAGGTTGAGTAAATCCTTCTTCGGCTAGTCTCTTGAGTTGAAGGCGAAATCTCACTTGAGCCATCTCTGCAATTAGGGCATCATCAGCAGGTCTTGAAATGAATGGCGTTTCCTCGTCATCGTCTTGATGAGAAACTTCTTCAATCGCATTGGTGACTTCTTCCACCTCTTCCTCTTGTTCGCTATTGCTGGACTCGTGTCTCAATAGAGGAGCACGGTAGTGGACTCTTTCCTCTGCAAAATATCTCCCATTGCTGTATGTTGTGACATAGAATGGAGCTGGCATCTTGATATTGATTTATTATCGTTCGTTGTGTTGTTCTGACTAATAGCAGTGTAGTACTATCGCCTCTGTAAAGTCGAGAAAGATGGATAAGGGGTCATATTTATACATGTGCTCTAAAACATCTCTCGAACATTATTTAACTAAGCTGAAAACTACTGTATTTGCAATTTGAGAGATGATTTACGAGAAGAATATGGTACATGTTTAGTTATTGACACGCGTATAATTGACAGATTGCGTACATTTATCTGTCAAATACAACGCTACCTACTGTTAACAAACAATTGATAAGTAGTGAAGCGTTAACTCTTGATACCAGTACCATTACTGCTTGAATCATTTTGAAATGGTTTGTCGATACCGTACCTAATCATTTTCGTCTTTAAAAACGCGTTTGAGCCCTTGTATACTAACCACTTGTGTCAATTGCCACCAAAATCAGGAAAGAAAGGTGTATCTGCTGAAGAGAAACGCACGAGACTTTTACACTTCTTCACTAAGGACCATTCGTTCTATAGCATCAAAGAGGTAGAGGCGCAGGGATCCAAACATGTTGGTGTCCACTCTATGCAGATCAAAGAGATTTTACAATCCCTAGTGGATGATGGGTTAGTTAATGCAGAGAAATGTGGCGTTTCAATTCTTTATTGGTGTTTTGAATATGATAAGAAGAAGAAATTGAAAGATATCGTGGAGAAGAAAGAAGTTGAGTTGAAAGGATTGAACGATAACCTTGCAAGCCTGAAGAAGAAGTTGGCAGCCGAGAAGAAAGCCAGAACTAGAGGTGATGGTGAAGATCAAATGAAGCATATAGATTCATTGAAAGAGGAAGAACAGAGATTAAAAGACAAGTTAGCCTCATCGGGGTTCAGTGCAGATAGGGTTGATGATTTAAAGAAACAGTTGGCATCCTGCATCTCCATGGGAGAGATTGCCACTGACAACATTGAGTCTATGGTTTACTATTTCAAGACACAAAACGGCATTGATCGTGCAATGTTTACCCAGGAGCTGGGTATACCTGATGAGTTTACTGATTTTCCTAACCTTGATGATGTTTTTGAAAAGTTGAAGTGAAAATCGTGACTAATATTTACTAAAGAGGCTCTTATTTGCACTGATTAAAGTGTTGTGTGATTAAAAATTGTATAGCTATGTTTACGTTCATGTTTTACATTATACATTTCCTTATATGAGCTAAAACTTTATGCTGTCGAAAAAACTATGTATCTCGTATATGGGTTTTCGGGCCTAATGAGATGGGGTAGATGGATGATCATCCTTGACATGATCCATTCGCCATTTCCTCCGAAAGAAACTAATGTATCTGGCTTCCTCAGCTCCCGTTGACAGTTCATAGGTGTATATTGGGGTAAATCGGACTAGAAGTATAGTAATTTCGCATTATTTAGATACACCAAATCTTGCGTTAGTGCGTAGTATGATTTGCATGAGTCAATGTATACGATATATTGCTATCGAGAATTGCTCTGAAACATGGGGAACTACAGACTTCAGATCGTACGAGACTATACATAGTACACATTGTTATTTCAAGTTCCCTTCAGAGCAATGAAAGAGTATCATCCCCGGTGTTTGTCTCATCTACGTATAAGCTTTAGCTGTTTCATGTCCAATTAAAGATGCTCCATTAATTATCGCAGCAGCCTATCGGAATGCCCCAGTCTGATACGCTGATAAGTTTTTGTGTCACTTTGGAGAGTCACGTGAGAGGACATCTAGCAACAACAAAGGACAGACAACAAGGAAGCAACGACAGACCTCAAGCAAAGCAGCAGTGACTAGCACCATACTCACTTTAGAATAGGTCACTACCTATACTCGTTCCCTCCATATAATAAATATTCCTTAATCAATTACCATAAGTCACGACTCCTCCTCTGTCAAAGTCCCCTCGCGAATGCGTTCTGTATCAGCAGTGGCACACGTCATTTGTAGGCGAAATTACCATGCTAATCACAAGCTCAAAGCGACTGATTACTCACACTGGATTCTTCATTCTCCACCACCAGAAAATAAAACCAGCAGCTGGGATTTTAAACCTTTTATTCATACTCTTCATTATTGAAATCATCTAGGAAAGAACCTCTCTGTGTACGCCATCGACACCGGATTCGCCACTGGAACAAAGGCCTGATCTCGCCATCGCCATCTCGCATCGATTCTTATCAGGCAAATCTAAACAAAGAGAAGACCACTTGATTAATAACAAAGGTCCATCCAAACATCAAAACAACAAACATTCAAAACAAATCAACCAATTCGAATTAACAACACAACTAGAACAACCCTTCAACCCACTCTATCCAACCAGCGGCATCACTGGGATCACTCAACAGTCTAGCCGCCCTGTTGATAATTGGAGAAACTACAGTTTGTTCCACTAGCTGTTATTAATAGTTACTAAAAGGTACATTTCGCCATCCATTCCACTCTGATAAGAGAACAAGCGCCCATCCATTCCACAAACCATTTCACCATACAACACATCGACTCTGTCACGATAGCCGCGATATAACGCGCTTCGCCATCTAGTCCATTTAGAGAAACAATGTCACAGATATCCCAGGCATCGTCTACCATAGACCCTGGTAGTGAGATGGTCACACGGATGGTTGATGAGTACAAGATTGGAGCGGAAATTGGGAAAGGGAGCTTTGCCAAAGTCTACAAGGGATTCAACTTGGTAAGTATACATACTCTACACTCATCCAGATTCTATTTACTAACAGCAATCTCATAGAACACACATAAACCGGTTGCCATCAAATCTATATTGAGATCAAAGCTAAAAGCCAAGAAGCTAATGGAAAACTTGGAGATTGAAATATCCATTTTGAAAGACTTGAAACATCCTCATATCGTTGAATTGCTAGATTTCAAGCAAACGAAAACTAGATTCCATTTAATGATGGAGTATTGTTCACTAGGTGATCTATCATTTCTAATCAAAAAGAGAGATGATCTAATACAAAAACATCCATTGGTGAAAACAATGTTTAACAAATATCCACCGCCATGCAAAGAACGTAATGGGCTAAATAGAGTGTTGGTCCTGAACTATCTTAAGCAATTATCTTCGGCGCTACAATTCCTAAGAAGCAAGAATTTGGTCCATAGAGACATTAAGCCTCAAAACTTGTTGTTATCGCCACCAATTTTTGACCAACAGAAATTTGAGGCTGATGGATACGTTGGTCTTGCCGATCTACCAGTGCTAAGGATTGCAGATTTTGGGTTTGCGAGATTTTTACCAAATACTAGTTTGGCTGAAACATTGTGTGGTTCGCCATTATACATGGCGCCTGAAATCTTGAACTATCAGAAATATAACGCTAAAGCTGATCTTTGGTCCGTTGGTGCTGTTTTGTACGAGATGTCCGTTGGGAGACCACCATTTAGAGCTTCAAACCATTTGGAATTGTTCAACAAGATCAAAAATGCTAGAGACAAGGTCGATTTCCCTGACTACGCATCATATCTCGATCCACAGATCAAGAGATTGATTTGCGCTCTATTGAAATTCGAACCAACTGAAAGAATGGGGTTCAATGAATTCTTCAATGACGAAGTCGTAAACTATGATCTTTCCACTTTTGGAGAAGACGTGAACAAAAATGTCAATCTCGAACCTTCACAAGTTAATGAAAACTTGTTCATATCAGAATATATCGCTAAAGAGACTGAAGTTCGTGAAGCTGAAACTACATCAGACAATAAGGAGAAATCACAAACTTCGAGCTCCACTGCAGCAGTAGCTGCGACTGTCAAGAAACAATCTACTGGGGAATCAAGCTCAGGTAATAACACTATTGTTCAACCACCACAAATCAAGCAGATCACTCAACGCGATATCCAACCAATAACACAAACCGCAACAACGCCAACACCACAGGCTATTCAACGTCAATCGTCACACCCAACAATAACTTCATTATCGGGACAACAGAACACAGCGACTGCTACATTACCACAACAGAAACCAAGTTTCAGATTCAATAACAGGGGACTATCATCTGAAAGCAACACTGTTGAGAAGGAATATGTTGTTATCGAAAAGACCACGGTGGAAGTCAATGCATTGGCAGATGAATTAGCAAACGCAGGTACGGGTGCAGGGGCTATTGCATTACCAAACAACTATTACTCGCAAACCCGTCGTCGCTCTTCAAGAACCTCTTCAAGTGGTTCCTCGGGTCCTGCTAGACGTCCTTCATTCAATGATAGACGTATCTCCATTTCCATCTCTCCAACTAATGCCTTATCCAAGGCCTTAGGATTAGCTTCTACAAGATTGTTTGGGAATGCCACACAGACAACAAGTACTGCAAATAATGCATTATCCACCATCAACAGCACAAGCAGTTCAGCAACTAATAACATGGTTCTGAACTCTGCCAATCCAATCATCGATTATAACACTTACAAAGCGGCAAGTCATAATAATGAGTCAAACATTGTGCTACAATTGGAATCATTGGCTACCAAGGCTCATGTCATTAACTTGTTTGCCGAAGTGAAGTTCAGTCAATTGATTCCTTCGCCTCCATCCACAAACTCATATGCCATAGAAGATGAAGATGACATTGAAACAAATGATGAAATTAACAACTTGCCACCTGATATTGTGAAAAATTTAGCAGATGAAGCATGTTTGTTATATGTCAAGACGCTATCGTTATTGGCAAAATCTATGAACGTTGCAAGTGAATGGTGGCACAATAACTCTGATCGCAAACCTGATCAAAGATTAAACGAGGTTGTACAATGGATCAGAGAACGATTCAATGAAGTCTTGGAGAAAGCCGAATTTGTCAAATTGAAATTACAAGATGCCAATAAAAAACTGGCCGCATTGGATGCCGCTGGTGAAACTTCATCGCACTCGGAGGGCAAAATCTTTGCAGAAAGATTGATCTATGATCGTGCTTTAGAAATTGCTAAAAACTCGGCAAAATCTGAAATGATGGGTAATGATTTATTAGGTTGTGAATTGGCATATTCGACATCCATATGGATGTTGGAAGCATTGTTAGACCAGGATAACGATACAGAAAAATTGGAAGATGCAGATAAGGAAATGGTTTTGAAATACATTGATAGTATTGCTAGCAGATTGACTGCACTGAAGAAGAAACTTGAAGCACAAAAGAATTGAAACAACACAGAATACTGTTGGAGGATAACATGAAATATTCGGGAAACGCACACACATACGTACACACTTTATTTTTTTATGACAAGATTTGTTAAGGGATAAGCTTAACAAACATTTAATGGGGGATTCAATTATAACGGGGAAATTTTATATATCGGGGAGAATTTAACTATATACATATACTTATGATTGCTTGATTTTTGTTTACATATATCGGAATGTTTTTATATATATATTATATATACAGCTAGTTGTTGCACGGGTCCGTCCATTGATTGTGATATGTTGTGTCCAGGATGAGGATAAAAGTTTGCAAGACATGTGTGAAAAATTAATACAAATTGATTGGTATGTAAGTCTGGTACTAAGTAGATTCCTCCACTAGATGACTCTACGAAGTAAAATGTATTGTAATCTTTCGATTCTTTTTAATAGTATACTGTACACATCAACTTCCAGCTGCTCAAGCCTTTGAAGCCTTAGCCTTAGCTTGTAACAATTCTTTGAATCTTTCATTCCCCTTGATATCCTTAGTCAAATCCAAGGCTCTACTCCAAACATCACCATTTTGGTAAAATTCATCTCTCTTGGCTAAGAATTCCTTTTCAGCATTTCTAGCCTTTTCGATATCAGCTTCCTTCTTGTTATTGTATTCATCGTAGAAGTCGTCTAATTGCTTTTCAGCGGTTTCTTTAGTTTCCTTGGCCTTAGCGGCGTCGGCTTCATCTCTCTTTGAGATTTCCAAGTTGTAACGTTCTCTCCATTCTTTAACGGCGTCAGCTTCGGTTTTTGGTGGGTTGAAAACCGGTTCATCGAATTCTTCCTCATCTGCAGCAGCTGATTCGGTTGGTTGTTCTTGTTCATAGGTTTGAGATTCAGCGACATCTGGGAATTGTTGTTCGAATTTGGTGACTTCGTCCTCTTCGTCCTTCAAGTATTCTTCATCTTGTTCGGTTTTGAATTGGTCGGCATCAGCACCTAGAGCTTCTTGTTCTCTGGCAAGGAAGTTGTCAGCAACATCATCTTGTTGCACTTCAACGTCGTCGATTTCTGGGAATTTATCAGCCATTGTGGAATATATGTTGTATTAGGGGTTTTATCGGTGTGTATTTGGTTTGTAGTTTGATAGATAATTTCACACAATGTATGGTTCTAGAGGTGATGATCTTGTAGTGGAGTGTTTACCTAGTATCCGATTGGTTCCTAGCTGTTCAAATCAATTGAAATTATACCTGGATTTTGCTGTTGTTGATGTTCTGGAATATGCCATTTTGCGCTAATGATAATGGTGTTCACTTTGGATCTGGAGGCCGCGAATTGGATCTGTAAAATCTCTTTGTAGAACTCATTCGCGAATATGGGTACCCGCCTTCTGAAAAACAATATAGCCCATACGTTTGATCTTTTGATCTGAGCTGTTTCAAAGGGTTTAGAGGTTAAAGAAGTTAGTTTGGTAATGTCGTTCAAAGAGGAGACACTGCGTAACAAGCTTGATGCGCTAGAGGAGACACAGGACTCAATTGTCGGGACATCGCAATGGGTTCTCTTCCATTATAGATACGCTGATAGAATCGCTGCTGAATGGGAAAAATACTTGGATCAAGCTCCAACTGCTAAGAAGATACCATTATTATACATCTGTAATGAAGTCGTACAACAGACTCGTCATAAGAGAAAGACAGAATTTCTTGAGGCGTTCCAGAAAATCTTACCAAGAGCATTAACAAAGACATACAATGAGCTACCTGAACCATTGAGGAAAAAACTTATCAAGATTATAAACATTTGGAAAGAAAGAAGAATATTCCCTAAACCAATTGAACTAGAAGGTGTACCAACGAGTAGTGGTGCCTCTAGCAGTGGCAATGGGTCTCGTAAAGCTGAAATTTCAGAACCTCCGGCAGCTGCCACATTTGACGAGAAGTTGAAGACCCTTTCAACCAGTGCACAGAAATTTCAAAAATTGTACCATGAACTCTTATTAGCATCCAATGGTGTTTTCAAAGCAGCCGACATCAAGAACCTTAATAGCTTAAAGAAAGAAATTAATGAAAATATCATCCAGCTACAGGATCTAACAGAGACAATTGAAGACGAGGTAGGACATGTCCATGAAAGAGAAAAAGCACTCGAGCAAAAGAAGATTGAAGTTGAACAGAAACAGAAGGAATTAGAAGAACAACGACGCAAGGAGGAAGAACAAAAGCTCAAAGCTGAACAAGAGAGAATTAGAGCTGAGCAGCAAAGAATCGAAGAGGAGAACATGCTGCCTACTTATGACAACGCGTCTGACTCCGATTCTGATGTGGAGACACCTAAAGTTGAGTCTGATTCTGATGATGATGGTTATAACCCTGCAGAGGAACTGAATAACGATTCTGTCAGTAATGAAGTTGATAATGAGGTCAAGAATAAAGCTAAAACTGAAGAATCCAAGGACAATGACAATACTGATGACCAGCCACCTGTGAAGAGACTAAGATTTGCAGACTAAATATAAAGGATCACTCAATACATAGCAATATACTATTAATCTATTCAGATTCATTAGGTACAAGTAGTATATGATCAACCCAAAATAAGGGCTTCAAACACTTTCCGTTTTAGGAAGTATTTAGTGCTGCAAAAAAACACACCTCAAGAAACACCAATTCAGGGACGATATCACTGAAATTTCATAACAATTATTGTAGTTGCTGGTACATACATTTAGCCTTGACGGAAGCTCTCATTCACAATATACGCGTCATCTTCATAGAAAGATTAAATTTTCCTCCATTTACATGAGTCCAGTTCTCCCAATGATTACGTAATGAATTATGTCAGGATTTCTTCAAGTACATAGAAGTTGTGTACTCTGTAGACGAACCAAAAGGCTTTGCACATCTCCCCACGGAGTGACAAGTATCAATGAGCTCTAACACTGCGTAAGTCTGTTACTGAAAGAATTGTCCCTATTCCAGCTCCAACTAACCTAGAAACATCCATGTCATAGTGTCCTTCTTGTGGAAAATGCTTCACCAAACAGTATAACAGCCTTCCATGATACAATCTCCAATGAAACACCTAAAGAACTAGGGAGATGGTCATTCGAATTAAAGATATTCAAGAGTAATACCTCAAATCTCCAATCAACACAATCGAGCTTCCTGTACAACCTGGCACTGAGTCATGAACCTACCAAAGCGATCACTTTGGTAAACAAGTCGGCCATCATCACAAGTTCGGACATTTCCAAAGACTTGATTGATAATGGATGTTCCAACAGCTCAGCTGACAGTCTTGACCATATTATTCAAACCAAGCTACAGAGTCTGTGGCTCGTAAGGCAAGTTTTGAAAGGTGATAATGGTAATAGTTACGAATTGCTAAGTGGTGATTTCATAATAAGAACCATCAACGTGTTTTTACACGGTAATTTCAAAGCCTTCTTGATACAGATAGAGTACAAGGGTAAAGGAGATGCTAAGCTGAAGATTGAAGAGCTGAGATCGATATTGAGACTGCCTAATGGGAAATTGTGCTCGGGGATCTTGAACGATAAGCCTTCGTACCTCGCTGATCTTGCACTACAATACACCGAGGCCCTGCAGTTCTAAATAGACACAAACAATGACAAAATATAGAATTTCCACATAGTAAAATACGTCTTAATTTGTAGTCAAAATGCTGTTCAGATCTGTCAAAAGATTACGAGACATGACACGCTTCCTCGAAGAATCGCGAAACATGATACGTAGCCAGATTTCAGTGAAACGCACCTTTTATGTCCATGACAATTTACGTGCACTCTGAACATAACTAGCTTATCATACCCCTATCAAGTCCTCTCAAACCAGATCTCAATGGCAAGCAAGACTACGGGTGCCTCGCAGCACGAGTCCCAAATCAAATCCAGGGCCGTCGAGACCGTGAATGACGATATCGTCACCACTCAAGAATCTGGAGATGTCACTGAAATCATTGATACCGATGAGAAAAAGGCATTGGTCACTAAAGAGCCATCAAAACTATGCAATTTACTATGGAAGGCGGAAGCCGTGCTAGGACCTATAATACTTACAGCCATTGCGGTGTATTGTAGATTCTACAAGATCGACGTATCCAAGAAAGTTGTCTGGGATGAAGCCCATTTCGGGAAATTTGGTTCTTACTACATTAAGCACGAGTTCTATCATGATGTGCATCCTCCATTGGGGAAAATGCTTATCGGGTTAAGTGAATGGATCGCAGGTTTCGATGGTGATTTCGATTTTGCATCAGGTGCTCAGTACCCAGAAAAATGTGACTATGTCAAGATGAGATATTTCAATGCATTGTTTAGTGCCTTCTGTGTCCCTGTGACTTATTTTGCTGCTAAGGCCTTGAAATTACAGTTGGTCTCTGTCTATTTCGTTACCTTGATGGTTGCTCTTGAAGCTTCATATATCGCCTTGGGGAAATTCATCCTTTTGGATTCAATGTTGTTGTTCTTCACTATTACAACCTTCTATGGGTTTGCCAAGATCCATTCTTTGAGAATTGCCAAACAAGAATTGACTCCAAAATGGTACGCATGGATGGTGTATACCGGTCTCTCTATCGGTTGTGTTTGTTCTGTTAAATGGGTCGGGTTATTCATTACGGTGCTTGTTGGTATGTACACTGTGCAAGATCTTTTCGAAAAATTATTTGAAGAAGATTTCGACTGGAGAAAATATGCAAAGCACTGGAGTGTCAGAATTGTCACCTTGATCTTCATCCCATTCTTTGTCTACCTGGTGTCTTTCAAAGTTCATTTCGCCTTGTTGTACAAATCAGGTACAGGTGATGCCTCCACCTCATCCTTGTTCCAAGCCAACTTGGAAGGTAACAAGATCAATACAAACGGACCAAGAAACGTCGTTTACGGTTCAGAAGTCACTATAAGATCTCAAGGTGCAAGTCCAAACTTGTTACACTCACATCGTCAAATCTATCCAGAAGGTTCAAGTCAACAACAAATCACCGCTTATGGTCACTCAGATGGTAACAACAATTGGGTTTTCAAGTATGGTAGAACCACTGAGGGTAAAGTTTTAGACATGGACTCTGATATTTTGGAATCTGTGAAAGATGGTGATGTTGTCAGAGTGGTTCACAAGTGGACTGGTGTTAACTTACATTCCCATACTGTGCCAGCTCACGTTACTAAGAAGCATTATGAAGTTTCAGGGTATGGTAATGAACAAGTTGGTGACTCCAAGGATGATTGGATTGTCGAAATTGTTCAACAATTACCATCAGGTAACAGATCTTATCCTAAGGAGGATAAATCAAGTTTACACCCATTATCAACGAATTTCAGATTAAGACATGCCGACTTGGGTTGTTACTTGGCCACTACAGGTGCTGCTTATCCAGCATGGGGTTTCAAGCAAAGTGAAGTCGTTTGTAAAGATTCTTGGTCCTCAAGAGATAAATCCACTTGGTGGAACATCGAGGAACACATTCATGCCAAATTGGAAAATGATGACAGTTATGTGGCTCCAAAATCAACTTTTTGGTCCGATTTCTTATTGATCAATTTCGCAATGGCTTCTTCAAATAGTGCTTTGGTTCCAGATTATGATAAGCATGATCATTTGGCATCTTCTTTCTGGGAATGGCCAACATTACATGTTGGTTTGAGAATGTGTGGTTGGGGTCAATTCGATATTAGATACTTCTTACTGGGTAACCCATTTAACACTTGGTTGTCTTCTATTTCATTGATCGTTTTCCTTTTCGTCACTGTCGTTTCCATTATGAAATACCAACGTCAAACTTTGGAATGGACCGATGATGATTACTGGAGATTTGTGGTTTGTGGTATTTATCCATTCTTAGGTTGGTTGCTACACTATTTGCCATTTGTCATTATGGGAAGAGTTACATATGTTCATCATTACGTTCCAGCCTTATACTTTGCCCTATTCGTCTTTGCCTACATGGTTGAATTGTTTGTGGGTAAGACAAGATTAGTCATTAGAGTTCCAGTTTATGGTGTTTTGTTTGGTGTCTTGACCTATTCATACTTCTTCTTCTCCCCGTTATATGATGGTATGACTGGTGCTCACAGAAACTTCAAGTACTTGGAGCTTTTGTCCTCATGGGACATTGTATAGTCTATGATGACCTTATCATGTATACTACATCGAAGAATAAAACAATAAATGAATGTAAAATTTGTTCTTGTAGTGTACATTCTGTAGCTCTCTATGTAATATACAAACACCGGTGATCTTTGAGGGCTCAGTTGACCAACTTAAATGGATGTGCTTCGGTGTTCAAAACATATTCATCCAAGTTCAAAGTCTTGATATCATCGAACAACAAGTAGAAATACTTTAAGGTTTCACTAAACCAAAACGATTCAGCATTGTCCTTAAACTTATCTGGTCTAATCCCTTTCATGGTGATATCATTTATAGAAGTAAACACCCCGTCGGATGTCTGGCACTCTGATTCAATGTTTTCCCACATCATCCAACCATACTCTCTCCACTTAGCATCACCTGTCAATCTATACATATAGAAAACAGATTCAATTGCCTCAGGTCTCAATTGATACTTTGGGTCCATCTCATCAACCCACAGTGGTTGGTTTGCAACTTTATGAACTGGCCAGACGTATTCGTCGAATGGGAAGACAACAATCTTGGGGAAGAATTCTGGTACTGGTGATAAGACAACATATGGTGATATTTCATTGCCTTTACCGTCGGTACCATCTTCGTACACAATAATACCTCTTTTGGACTTTGGAACTGCTGCTACTTCTGCTTCTGCTGCCTGTGCCTTTGCTAGTGTGGCCTTTTTGTTTGCATCGCGTTCCGCTTTAGCCTTCTTTTCTTTCGACAATCTAAGAACTTTCTGTTTCAATGCTTCCTCTTCAGATTTACTGGCTTCTTCAACTTTTCCATCCACGTCTTCCTTTATAACTCCAATTTTATTAATTCTCAAGGCTTCGTCATAGAGATCATCCTTGTCTTGCATTGGACGTGCAAACAAAATTTCTGGCATGATTTTCAATTCTTTGTACAAGTGAACACAACCCATTGTCAACTTTTCAGCAGTTTCCATATCCTCAGGACGATCGAATAATCTTGCACCTAGACCAAACATACCACCTGTGAAACACGTCAAGTGTTGCATGTCATTTTTCTTCTCAACGTAGAATTTTCCGTCTTTTTCATGAACCGACAATGTACTTGCAAACAAGATGTTTTCCCCGTTTGGAATCTTTGGGTTATAGAGCATGTACTTCTTAATGTCATCCAATGCTTTTAAATATAATTGCTTATACGCTGGTGCATATTTAGGTTCACCACGTAGTAAATGATACATTTTTGGCATGTATTCATAGTATGAGTCACCCAATCCACCTAATGAGAAATGTTGTTTTATTTGCTTTGAAACAATATTGTCTCTCTTCAAGCAATAAACATATGAGTTCTGGAAAATTGACTTGATGACATTAGGGTTGTTTAAGTGGACACCTTGTTCCACTTCCTCTGGTGTTAACAATTTACAACCAGATATATCGATTGTATTTGGGACCAGCCCCTTCATGTAGAAATTGTCCATGGATCTTTCGAAATGTTCGGTTATCTTAGTGATTGCGTCAAAATATCTGTTATCACCTGTGATTTGAGATAATCTTGAAAGTTCCAATGAAAGAGAACCAACTTCAGCTAATGCAGCAGTCTTGGAGGCAAATCTATTTGTGATCTCGTGTTGCCACCTATGGTAAAGCAATGGCATATGGTTTGGTGTATCGAATGCCTCGAATAAAAAGTCAGCGAAATCAACAGCATGAGTTAATAAACTTTCCTCGCCTGATAGATCATAGGCACTAATCAACCCGGCCAAGATTCTGATAACATTCTCAAAAATAGGGATATCATCTCTAAATGATTGTTTGAAGTTGACCTTATTCAGGAACTGGACAGCCTGATTAAATTCCTCCTTTTCACCAATTAACCATAAGGAATCTAGAGCATCCACTAAAGTTGATGACCAACCATTGAAAGGGTCAGAAGCTTTTTTGGAGATAGGACGTACTTCATCATGACCATATCCATTGTCTTTGTAGATCTTCCATGAATCCATGAATGCCTTTTTGATTCGGTTCAACTTGGACTCATCTTTCAACCCACCATCGCTAAAGTAAGTCGATTGAACAGCTGGGTAATCCTCACCTTTAGACACTTTTGGAAAATTGATCAAGTTCTCTTTGGCAATTGGATACAAGAGTTTCTTCTTGTTTTTCCTCAATTGGATTTCTTTTTGATTCTTGAAATAATCATCAGGTAGTACGAAGTTATCAGATCTACCCTTTGAAGGCTCATCTTCCAACAGTGGGAAATATTTCGTTTTTTCAATTAGTACACGAGCGTCCGATAGATCCTCTCCACCTGCACCATGCTGTGGTTTATTTAAAGGAACTTGTCCTTCGTGTTCGTTGGTCACTCTATGCAAAGATTCTTCATCGGCATAGTGATTCAACTCGTATTCTTCGTTTAAAAAAGTGTAGTAAAACAGACCAACCAGCGTGACTGAGATAAGCAACAGGAACCTTATCTTCCTTAGCTTGTGGCTGATCTGTGACATTGTGAACATGTGAGCCATATCCATTTAAAAGCTATGGTTCTCTCAATGGATCTAAAAGCACCTCCGATATCTGCCTTCGCCAAATCTAAAAAACCAGGTGTGAATGAAATGAAGCTGAAATTTGATTTCTGAGTGTCTTATCCTATCCGATACGTATTATTCTCCCTTCTGATCTCCCACTGGGCCCTTATTGCCTGCGGAACTCGCTTTTCAAATGCCTAAACCTTTTGCTTGCCGCTGTTCTTTTGTAGGCTGTTCATCTCAGTATTTTCTAGCTTTCTGCACGGAGCAGCCGCGGTGTTTCGTAATTTTACTGTGCGTGTGCGTCTCAAAATTCAAAAAATGAAGAAATTTGATTACATAATTAACGGTGAAATGCTTAGGTAATCATTATGAAGGCTACTATTTCCTTGTTAACCCTACAGTTTCATTCATTTGAGCCGTACTTAAAGCTTCTCACTTCATTTCAAAAGCTTCTAAAGGCTGTAGTATATCGATACTAATATACGAGATCTTGCAATTTCCAATTTGCCGAGGAATAGCCAGCATACCTTTTTGTTTCAGCATTTAAAAATTCGTAAAGAGTCGATTTTAAAATTTTAATTTTTCTTCTTCTCTCGTATATCAATTAACAATAGCAATTCAACTGAAATGAAAAAAAGCTTTGGAAGTTGGGAGATAATACTCTTCCATTTTACGCTGATTGGGGACTTTTGAACCGAAAACTAATACCATGAAATCAAAGTAGTGGCCTTTCCAAAAATTAATCAGCTTAACATTTACACCTTTTGATAAGGGCAGGAGAGTTGGGTATCACCGGGGTAACCAATATACGAGGGTATTTCTGACACTTTTGGAAAATCAACAATAACTCTCGAACAAAGTAGACACCCTACAAAAGCTAAGATCCCAGATGGAAATAGCCGTTGATGCGCACTTTATGACACCTCTAGCTCTCCAATATTCATCTGGGAACACAGTCAAATCCTGGAAAAACGAGTTTTTGACGTTTTTGTGGAAAAAACCATGTTTT